>CAUPSL010001486.1:0-145217 GCA_963514005.1 Raja brachyura
CGCTGGCTGGTGGGGTGAAAGGTGAGGACCAGGGGGACTCGGCCCTTGTTGTGATTGGGGGAATGGGGAGAGAGAAGAGTGTTGCGGGGTATGGAGGAGACCCTGGTGCGAGGCCTCATCTTTAGTGGGGGACGTGAAACCCCATTCTCTGAAGAACGAGGACATTTGTGATGACCTGGTGTGGAACACCTCATCCTGGGAGCAGATGCGGCGTAGACGGAGGAATTGGGAATAGGGGATGGAGTCCTTACAGGAAGCAGGGTGGGAGGAAGAGTAGTCCAGGCAGACGTGGGAGTCAGTTGGTTTGTAGTCGATGTCAGTCAGGAGTGTATCACCTGCATAGAGATGGTGAGGTCAAGGAATGGTAGGAAATGTCGGAAATTGTCCAAGTGGATTTGAGTGCCGGATGGAAGTTTGTGGTGAAATGGATGAAGTCAGTCAGTTGTGCGTGGGTGCAGGAGGTGAGTCGTCAATGTAACGGAGGTACAGGTCGGGGATGGGGCCCTGGTATGCCGAGAACAAGGATTGTTCGACGTACCCGACAAAGAGGCAGGCGTAGCTCGGGCCCATGTGTGTGCCCATATCTACGCCTTGGTTTGGAGGAAATGGGAGGAGTCAAAAGAGAAGTTGTTGAGGGTAAGGACCAGCTCCGCTAGGCGGAGGAGTGTGTCAATGACCCGCGACCCATTGAATTATGTATTAAAGGAATGGAAATTAGTTTAGATGGAATTTCAGGGGGCAGAGGAAAAGGAGATAAGGGTTAAAAGGCAGAGAGAGAAAGTTCGGAAAACAAACCCGGTACGGGTAAATCTTCTCGAGGTTTTCTAGAGACTCTCTCTATAGATGGCAATGGCGACTCTGTCTGTAGATGAAGGGGGAGGTGGCCAAACCCAATCTGGATCACTAACCAACCACAGCTCAGCCCACTCCCATTTTGAACATTAGCCGATCCACCATTACATTTGAACTACTCCAATTGTTCATTTTAAATTCTTACTCCAACAAAGAAGACAACTTCTGCAAACCTCCCAGTCCTACTTCACAAAATCTGCCAAGGCGAGCAAATCTAGAAATTTCATAGATTGCTAATTCTCGATTATTGCGCAAATTGGTTCCCATAGAAACAGTTATTTTATATAGACAGAACGGCTTTTGTCAGATAAGGGGTGGAAAATAAAAAAAATAATAGAGAGACGTCTCTAATGTTGCATGATTTTTGCAACTTTAGCTTACTCCTTTTGGATACCTGATGTGTATTTTAACTAACAGTAGTAGTGAAGTTGGGGATGGTATCAAACAGGAAATTAGAAATGCGTGCGACAAAGGCAAAACAGTTATAATGGGTGACTTCAATCTAAATATATATTGGGTGAATCAAATTGGCAGGGGCGCTGAGGAAGAGGATTTTTTGGAAAGTATGCGGGATAGTTATCTAAATGAACATGTAGAGGAACCAACGAGAGAGCAGGCTATTTTAGACTGGATATTGAGTAATGAGGAACAGTGAGTTAGCAGTCTTATTGTGCGTGCCCCTTGGGCAAGAGTGACCATAATATGGTCGCGTTCTTCATTAGGATGGAGAGTGACATTGTTAATTCAGAAACAACGGTTCTGAACTTAAGGAAAGGTAACTTTGAGGGTATGAGACGTGAATTGGCCAAGATTGACTGGCAATCAATTCTAAAAGGGTTGACGGTGGATACGCAATGGAAAACATTTAAAGACTGCATGGATGAACTACAAAAATTGTTTATCTCAGTTTGGCAAAAGAATAGATCAGGGAAGGTAGTACATCCGTGGATAACAAGGGAAATCAGGGATAGTATCAAAGCAAAGGATGATGCGTACAAAGTAGCCAGAAAAAGCAGCATACCAGAGGACTGGGAGAAATTCAGAGTCCAGCAGAGGAGGACAAAGGGCTTGATTAGGAAAGGAAAAATAGATTATGAAAGGAAACTGGCAGGGAACATAAAAACTGCAAAAGTTTTTATAGATATGTGAAGAGAAAGAGATTAGTTAAAACAAATGTAGGTCCCTTGCAGTCAGAAACAGGTGAGTTGATCATGGGGAACAAGGATATGGTGGAACAATTGAATAACTACGTTGGTTCCGTCTCCACTATGGAAGATATAAATAATCTGCCGGAATTAGCAGGGGACCGCGGGTCAAAGGAGGAATTGCGTGAAATCCAGCTTAGTCGGGAAGTGGTGTTGGGTAAATTGAATTGATTAGAGGCCGATAAATCCCCAGGGCTAGATAGGCTGCATCCCAGAGTACTTAAGGAAGTAGCTCCGGAAATAGTGGATGCATTAGTGATAATCTTTCAAAACTCTTTAGATTCTGGAGTAGTTCCTGAGGATTGGCGGGTAGCAAACGTAACCCCACTTTTTAAGAAGGGTGCGAGAGATAAAACGGGGAATTGCCGACCAGTTAGTCTGACATCGGTAGTGGGGAAACTGCTAGGTTCAGTTATTAAAGATGGGATAGCAGCACATTTGGAAAGTGGTGAAATCATTGGACAAAGTCAGCATGGATTTACGAAAGGTAAAACATGTCTGATGAATCTTGTGGAATTTTTCGAGGATGTAACTAGTCGCGTGGATACAGGATAACCAGTGGATGTGGTGTATCTGGACTTCCAGAAGGCTTTCGAAAAGGTCCCACATAAAAGATTGGTATACAAACTTAAAGCATACGGCATTGGGAGTTCAGTATTGATGTGGATAGAGAACTGGCTGGCAAACAGGAAGCAAAGAGTAGGAGTATACGGGTCCTTTTCACAATGGCAGGCAGTGACTAGTGGGGTAACGCAAGTCGCAGTGCTGGGACCCCAGCTATTTACAATATATATTAATGATCTGGATGAGGGAATTGAAGGCAATATCTCCAAGTTTGCGGATGACGCTAAGCTGGGGGGCAGTGTTAGCTGTGAGAAGGATGCTAGGAGAATGCAAGGTGACTTGGATAGGCTGGGTGAGTGTACAAATGTTTGACAGATGCAGTATAATGTGGATAAATGTGAGGTTATCCACTTTGGTGGCAAAAATAGGAAAACAGACTATTATCTAAATGGAGGCCGATTAGGAAAAGGGGAGATGCAGTGAGACCCAGGTGTCATGGTACACCAGTCATTGAAAGTAGGCATGCAGGTGCAGCAGGCAGTGAAGAAAGCAAATGGTATGTTAGCTTTGATAGCAAAAGGATTTGAGTATAGGAGCAGGCAGGTTGTACTTCAGTTGTACAGGGCCTTGGTAAGACCACACCTGGAGTGTTGCGTCATGATTTAGTCTCCAAATCAGAGGAAGGCCATTATTGCCATAGATGGAGTGCAGATAAGGTTCTCCAGACTGATTCCTTGGATGTCAGGACAGTCTTATGAAGAAAGAGTGGATATACTTTGTTTATACTCTCTAGAATTTGAGAGGGGATCTTATAGAAACTTACAAAATTGTTAAGGGGTTGGACAGGCTAGATGCAGGAAGATTGTTCCCGATGTTTTGGAAGTCCAGGACAAGGGGTCACAGCTTAAGGATAAGGGGGAAATCCTTTAAGACCGAGATGAGAAAGACCTTTTTCACACAGAGAGTGGTGAGTGTCTGGAACTCTCTGCCAAAGAGGGTAGTTGAGGCCAGTTCATTGGCTATATTTAAGAGGGAGTTAGATGTGGTCCTTGTGGCTAAGAGGATCAGAGGGTATGGAGAAAAAGCAGGTACGGGATACTAAGTTGGATGATCAGCCATGATCATATTCAATGGCGGTGCAGGCTCGAAGGGCCGAATGGTCTACTCCTGCACCTATTTTTCTATGTTTCTATTTCTATGTTTCTAACTGCTCGATCTCCCTGCTCTGCAGTACTCCGCAGGGTCGAAGTGATCATTGAGAAATATCTGGCATTACTTACCAAAATAAAGCAAATCACAAATATAAAAATTAAATGCCATACGCTATTCAACTGTCAACTTTCCCAGCTGATCAAAATCCCAACGTCATCCTTCATATCCGTCTTGACAATCTACCACCACACGTGCCTTAGTGTTTGTTTGTAAAGTTACTAATTATACCTTGCAGCATCTCAACCAAAATGTTGATATACATGAAACATAGAAGCGTAGAAATATGCAAATTAACCATATAACAATTATATCCGTGGTGCAGGAGTAGAAACCATTCGGCCTTTCGAGCCAGCACCGCTATTCAATATGATCATGGCTGATCATCCAAAATCAGTACCCCGTTCCTGCTTCCGTCCCAAATCCCTTGATTCCGTTAACCTCAAGAGCCATATCTAACTCTCTCTTGAAAACGTCCAGTAAATTGTCCTCCACTGCCTTCTGTGGCAGAGAACTCCACAGATTTATAACTCTCTGGATGAAAACGTATTTCCTCGTCTCAGTCCTAAATGGACTACCCCGATTCTTAAAATAACTTCAGTGGTGGGAAAGATGCTGCAGTCAATTATTAAAGAAATAATAATGGGACATTTGGATAGCAGTAAATGGATTAGTCCATGTGAACATGGATTTATGAAAAGGAAATCACGCTTGACTAATCTTCTGGAATCCTTTGAGGTTGTGACAAGTAAAATGGATGAAGTGTATCTGGACTTTCAGAAAGCCTTTGATAAGGTCCCGCACAGGTGACTGGTGACTAAAATTAGAGCACATGGTACTGGGGGTGGGGTTTGACATGGATAGAAAATTAGTTGGCAGACAGGAAGCAAAAGGTAGGAGTGAACGGGTCCTTTTCAGAATGGCAAGCAGTGGCGAGTGGAGTGCCGCAAGGCTCGTTGTTGGGGCCAGAACTGTTTACCATATATATTAATGATTTGGACGAGGGAATTAGGAGCAACACTAGCGAGTTTGCAGATGACACACAGCTGGGTGGCAATGTGAACTGTGGAAAGGTTGCAGGCTGATCTATACAGGTTGAGTGAGTGGGAAGATGCATGGCAGATGTAGTATAATATAGATACATGTGAGGTTATCCACTTTGGCGGCAAAAACAAGGGGGTAGATTATTATCTCAATGGGTTTAGGTTAGTTAAGGCGGAGGTGCAGCGATACATGAGTGTCCTTGTACATGAATCACTGAAAGTTGGCGTGCAGGTGCAGCAGGCAGTGAGGAAAGCTAATGGAATGTTGGCCTTTATGCCAAGAGGATTTCAGTACAGGAGTAAAGAGGTTCTTCTGCAGGTGTATAGGGCTCTGCTAAGACAACATCTGGAGTATTGTGTACAGTTTTGGTCTGCTAATTTGAGGAAGGACACCCTTGTGATTGAGGCAGTGCAGCGCAGGTTCACGAGATTGAACCCTGGGATGGCGGGACTGTCATACGAGGAAAGATTGAAAAGAGTACGCTTGTCTTCACTGGACTATAGAAGGATGAGGGTGATCTTATATAAAAATATAGAATTATAAAAGGACTGGACAAGCTAGATATAGGAAAAATGTTCCCAATGTTGGGCGAGAGCGGACCCAGGGGTCACCGTCTTAGAATAAACTGGGGGCCATTTAAGACTGAGGTGAGAAAAAACGTTTTCACCCAGAGAGTTTTTCACCCACAGAGGAAAGTGGTGGCCAAATCACTGGATGGTTGGAATAGAGAGACAGACCTCTAGGGGCAAGCGGAATTAAGGGATATGGGGAGAAGGCAGGCATTGTTAGTGATTGGGGACGATCGCCCATGATCACAATGAATGGCGGTTCTGGCTCGAAGGGCCGAATGGCCTCCTCCTGCACCTATTTTGCATGTTTCTATGTTACCCATGGTTCTCGGCTACCCCAATATAGGGAACGTTTTTCTTGCATTGTCTTCACTAAGGAGGACGCAAACAATCTTCCGGATATAGTAGTGGCAATAGGATCTGGGGTGTCGGAGGAACTGAAGGAAATCCACATTAGGCAGGAATAGTAAGATTAAACGAGAACTTACCAGTTCGAAGGTTGATCTTTATTTTATGAGGAGTTGCGATGAGGGATTTCGTGAAGACCCCGCCAACACGCATGCGCGGCATCCTTCAAAGCAGTGGTGTGGAATCACAGACCCGACCAAAAGTAAGGATATTAAGATTAACCTTTGAACTAACCAGTTGAACAAAATGATCGAGGGTTGGGAGCGGAGGGCACGAAATCCCTCATCGCAACTCATCATAAAATAAAGATCAACCTTCGAACCGGTAAGTTCTCGTTTAATCTTACTATTTTACTTCGGAGTCACGTGAGTGACTTCGTGAAGATTTCAAAGCTTTGTGATTACACGCACCTGGACAACGTCCATGCTACCACACTGCCGCAATCCTGATGGAGGAAGTTTGTTAATGCAATCCAGACTGGACAAGCTGAAAGCAAAATAATGGAGATTTATTAAAACAAATCATAAACAGCCCCCTGTCTGGGGACAAATGACATTAGGGAGCAGCCCTGAGTACTGCATCCGCATATGTTGCAGGTCCGGCCAATGGCTTGTGGTAGAACCGTTGGAAGGTTGACTCACTGGCCCATCCTAATGTAGCGAGGACGTGATCCATGGGCACCTCCATGGCCCTCGCTGTTGATGTGGATGCAGCCCTTGTGGAATGAGATTTAAAAATGTGAGTGTCAATACCTGCTGCATCCAACACCTCCCTGAGCCACCTGGAGATCGTCTGCACTGTCACCCGGTGATGTGGTTTTTTGTGGCTTATGAGCAGTCCTTGTTCTGAGTTCCTGATTGGCTGGGTTGACTCGATGTAGTAACGGAGGTGGGCGACTGTGCAGAGTGTGGCATCAGCGGGGTACGCCTGGAATTCCAATTGCAGCCCCGTAGTCCCGGGTCTATGCTGCTTCAGCAACTCTGCAACGTAAAATGTTACTTTCGCAGGGGTAGAGAGCATATTGTCAATGCGCAACTTTTGAAGCGCCTGTACCCGCTGAGCAGACGTGAGTGCCATCAACATGACCACCTTTAGGGTGAGTCGGTGAACTGGTAACCCCGCCATGGGAGACCATGATCTTAAAAGGGACAGGACCACTCCTGCATCACAGACAACGTTATATCTGGGCCGTGGAGGGTTGGTATTAAATACACCCCTCATGAACATTGACACCAGATTGTTGGTCCCCACCCCTACCGGAAGGTACAAGGACAGCACACTCCTGGCGCTATTGATGGCACTATAGCTGAGCCCTTCATCGTAATGGAGGCCCGCCAGGAATTCCAGGACGTCAGGTATCGTGGCAGAATCATAGGAAACAATCTTCCTTGAGCAGAATAGCTCCCATTTCCTGATCTGGGTCAGGTACTGCCGTCTGGTAGATGCTCTGCACGATGCAGCGATTACATCCATGGCCCTCGATGAAATCCCGGTGTTTATTAAAGGCCTTTTCAGAATCTGCAGATCAACAGGTTTAGACAGCCGTGGCACGAATGCACCGCTCCAGTGACAGGATTAGTTACCAATTGTGGATTGTTTGCAATTTGCACCCAAGGATGTTTCAACATCTGGGAGACCACCGGGTACCATGGTTGTGTCGGCCAGTCGGGTATTACCAGAATGCCTGACGCAGAGTCCAATTTGATCTTCTGCAATACCCGTCTGATGAGGCAGAATGGGGGAAATGCGTAGCAATACCATTTCCCCCAGTGGAGCGAAAAAGCATCCAACGCCACTGCCCCAGGGTCTGGTTCCCATGATACATACGTTGGTATCTGATGGTTCAACCTAGATGCAAATAGGTCAATATCTGGCATACCAGATTTTGTTGCAATTTCAGCAAACACATGGGGATTCGGCATCCACTCGATGTTATCATTGAACACTCTTGACCTGGTGTCCGCCACTGTATTGAGTATCCCCGGGAGGTACGTTGCTGATATCCAAATATCCCTTTTGATGCACCAGAGCCAAATTGTATTTGCCAAATCATTACAAGATACTGAGCTGATACCACCCATATGATTTATATAGGCTACCACCGTGGTATTGTCTATTTGAAGGCGGACATGTGCATGACGCAAATTATTGCAATATGGCAGTAACCGATGAAAGACCCCCAGCATCTCCAGATAATTAATGCCTTGTACTTGGAGAAGGGTGAACTCATGAACGTCCCATCTACCACCGCAGCTGGTTATGGTGTCAGTTGCTCCCCAGCCTTGTGCGCTTGCATCAGTTTGCAACAGAACTGTTGGATTTGGGAGAATGATGGGTTTGGAACTTCCTCTAATACCGTGAACCCACCATTTCAACTCGGTTTTTTCCCCTATGGCCAGTTGCATAGGTCTGTCAAAATGTCCGGCATTCAATTTTAACGCCAGAATTTTGCTTTTTTGTAATTTCCGGTAGTGCAATGGACCATAATTTACAGCTGGGAACGTAGCTAGCAGCTTCCCAATTACCTTTGCAACCTGCCGAATGGTTGGCCTGTTGCTGTCAAGTAAACTGATGCATGCGTGTTGAATGTCCACCACTTTGTCAATTGGGACGGTGATTTTCATCTGGTTAGTGTCTATGGTGAACCCCAAATAGTCCATGACCTGCGAAGGGTTGAACTTGGATTTGTCTGGATGGATTGTAAACCCCATCCTTTGAAACAAAGAGATGGCGGCTGAGACTGCCAGCTGGGCTAGCGCTAGGGTTTCCCCCGCTATGAATATGTCATCTAAATATGCCATAATGATATGGTTTTGTTTCCTAAGATGTGCCAATATAGGTTTAACAAGTTTGGTAAATAGTCTCGGCGCTGTTGTAATCCCATTAGGCAAAGCTTTATATTGCCATAATTGACCTTCCCAGACAAATTTCAAGAACCTTCTATGTTGTTTAGCGATAGGGACTGTAAGGTATGCATCCTTGAGGTCAATGCAAGCCATAAAGTACCCATGACTGACCAACTGCTTGGCTGTCTCAAACGTCTCCATTTTGAAATGGGTATATTGTACGAAAGCATTCAACTGGGTTAAGTCGATGATAATCCAACAGCCTCCATCGTTCTTGGTTCTAGTAAAGATGTTGGATACAAACTCCAGTGGCTCATGCGTCGTTTTCTGTATTACCCCTTTTTCTTCCAATCGTAGTATCTCAACATGAGCCCGCTCCTTCTCTAATTGAGAGAGTGCAAATCTGCGACTAGGCTCATGTTGATAAGGGGGATCCCTGCCATTAATAAACTCTATCTCATAACCCTGAATGCTTTGTAAAATAAAAGGATCCGTAGTTATGGTATCCCAGGCAGACCGGAATTCCCGTAGCCGACCCCCCACCGGTGAGGTTACTATTGCTACTTTATGGAAGGAACCAAGCCCCCTTACCTCCAAGGTCAGCGCCGGGATCTGGACTGTGGTGTTGTTGCTCCCCGTGTGGCGTGGCCCTGTTGCCACATCTTCCAAGCCGGCTTGGGCTGGCCTTGGAATAAAAAAGGCTTCTGCTGTTGGGGCCCCGGCGTGGAGAATGTTGATTGCGGGTATGTTCTGGGGACACTGTCTGCCGGTGTGCGGGACCTGACCGAGGAATGTGGCTGCTGCCTGGTGTAAACGTGAGCCTTAGATGAATGAGGCTGCCTCATCATCCCCAGTCTTGGCCTCCTCTCCAGTTCTTTTACCCGCTTAGGTAGGTCTTCCCCAAACAGCTGCCTTGGTGGTGGTGCGGTGGAGGTGCTGCATAATCCCGCAAATTTGGGATTTAAATTTGGCCGGATGGAGCTTTTCCTAAAACAGTTTATCTCAAACTGAGTGTTGCACAAGAGCGCTAGTGCATCCTGCTGCTCCTCGGAAACACTCGTGGCATCCAGAGACCGAGCGAAAGCCGTGATACCCGCCGTCAGCAGTTTCAGGATCTTCTGGAGCTTGCCCTCCTTGATCCTTGTATTAGTAGACATGTTCCCCCATATTGCTGTATTCACCTTAGGAACGTTGAGGGAGTTGCAGTTCGCCGGTGCTTTGTATCTGGCCATTGTTTCCGTGAGCACGGTATCCTGGAGCTGTTGTGTAGTCAGAAAATCAATCGAAGCCGCTATCTTGGGATGTAATGGGTCCCCAGCGGTAGCAGGCGACCCAAACTTCGAGACTGCCTCCAACATTTCCTGTGGGGCGTTGAGCTCTCCCTCCTCCTCAGACTCACCCATACCTCCTAGCTGGCTCTCAAGCGATGGTGAGATGGAAGGTGGCGGCTGTGCGTAGCTCCCAGAGCTCTGCGACTGCCGTTCCTGATGCTCCAGGTCCCGTTTGTAGAGCACCTCCACCATACGCTCCAACCGGGCCATACGACCGTCACCGCTGCACGCGGGCCACTGGTCGTCTTCCCCAGCCTCTCCAGAGGAACCGGGGCTTCCGGCAGTTGTCAGCACCCCCACGGAATGCACTGCCAGGAAGTCGCCAGCTCCCGATCCAGCGGGGCTGTGCGACTCCCGCACGGACATACCGCTGGTCCGCCGTCGTTTGGACAGCAGCGGCCCCTCTGTCTGGTGGGAGGGAAGAGGGCTTGAGTCAGTGCTTGCACCAGAAGCCAGACTCCTCGATGTCCGTGCAGGCTTACCACCACAGTGTTCCACACATAAACGGGAATGTGGCGGCGCATGGTCTGTTATACCCGCCTCAGCAGGAGTGGTAGACCGTACTTTGCTGCCACCGGCCCGCACTACGGCAGCCTGTTCCGGTGGTGTGCCGGTACATCCTGCCCCCACAGGGATCCTCGGCACGCCAGCACTGCCACTGGTCTGCTTCCTCGCAGGTTTACCCAGTGGCTTGTCCCTGCCTGCCGCACCGACAAGGCTGGACTTTAGCGAGGCTTCCCCCCTGTTCTGCCCACGAGGGACCTCTAAAGGGGGGGATGCACCCGCAGACACGCTTGCTCCAAGAGCCCCACGTGCCTTACCTCCAGCCCTGGACTTGGGCACTGGAGGCCTGGAGTCAGGGTCTCCCAGCCCCTGCTCCGGCGCGGACACCCTCTTCTGTGCCAGAGGGGTTGTGCCGGGTCTAGTCAGCTGCCCAGAGCTCCCCGACTTCCGCGACTTCCTCCCCGGTGGTGTCTCAGCTGCTCCCGATGTAGCGGGCAGCTCCGGGGACTGCACTCGCTGAACGCGACTCTTAATGCTCCTTCCTCCTTCCATGGCCCTGCAAACAATACAGAGCACACGAACCAGCTAAAGGTTAACTTACCTGCAGCTGCTTACCTTTTTGAAGGAGCCGGTTGAGGGAGCGCACTCCCCCCCCAGCTGCCGTGAGCAAATGCGCGCGACGATATGCCGCGCATGCGTGTTGGCGGGGTCTTCACGAAGTCACTCACATGACTCCGAAGTAAAATAGGACATACATGGTAAACGGTAGGGAATTGATGAATCCTATGGAACAGAGGGATCTAGGAATAACTGTGCATAGTTCCCTGAAGGTGGATTCACATGTAGATAGGGTGGTTAAGAAAGCTTTTGGTGTGTTGGCCTTTATAAATCAGAGCATTGAATATAGGAGTAGCAAAGTAATGTTAAAATTGTACAAGGCATTGGTGAGACCAATTCTGGAGTATGGTGTACAATTTTGATCGCCTAATTATAGGAAGGATGTCAACAAAATAGAGAAAGTACAGAGGAGATTTACTAGAATGTTGCCTGAGTTCCAGCAACTAAGTTACAGAAAAAGGTTGAACAAGTTAGGTCTTTATTCTTTGGAGCGCAGAAGGCTAAGGTGGGACTTGATTGAGGTCTTTAAAATGATGAAAGGGATAGACAGAGTTGACATGGATAAGCTTTTCCCATTGAGGGTAGGAAAGATTCAAACAAGAGGGCATGACATGAGGATTAAGGGACAGAAGTTTAGGGGTAACATGAGGGGGAACTTCTTTACTCAGAGGGTAGTGGCTCTGTGGAATGAGCTTCCAGCTGAAGTGGTGCAGGCAGGATCGATTTTCACATTTAAAAGTAAAGTGGATAGGTATATGGATGGGAAGGGAATGGAGGGGTATGGTCTGAGTGGAGGTAGATGGGACTAGGGGAAAATAAATGTTTGGCACGGACTGGAAGGGCCAAGAGGGCCTGATTCTGTGCTGTAATTGTTATATGGTTATGAAGTAACCAAAAAAACATAAATAAACAATAAATATAATAAATAAACATTAACCCCTGTTTGTCAACCATCCCCTTCATCCCTGTACCTTGTGAAAAAAAGTAGTTTGTATGTCATTTTGAACTGGTTCAAGTTTGGACATTGCTTGAACTCCACATTCAAACTGTTCCACAATCCCACTCCACAGACAAGTTTTTCTGGTCGTGCGGACTCTTTGTACCTTAAAATGATATATTCTTCTTAAATTATAACCCCCCGCTCGCTCATTCTTGGTTGGTTCTTGGTCTTGGTTACTTGGTCCTCCAAAATATTCCAACTGGAATTTAAACTGGAGTTGGTGAAGGGAGGGGTTAAGCCAGAGAGGGTTATTGGGAAGAAAGTGCCACTTTAAATTTAGTTTCATCTGGCTGGGCAACCGTGGTTTGGTGGAGATTATTCCATGCTTTAATAGTGCGTGGGAAGAACGAATTACTGTACACATCTGTCTTTGTGGCTGGGACCATAAATTGGGTTGAATGCCCTCATCTGCTCCTAATTGGTTTGGGGTTGGTGTAGGTCTTGTGATCTATGTCTAGCTGACCATTTAACATTGTGTAAAAACAGGTCAAACAGTGAGCTTCACATCTGTCTTGGAGAGGGTTCCACCCCAGAGAAGTCACAAGTTTGATGACACTCGCTTCTCTCTCGTAGGTGTTTGTAACAAATCGAGCGGCCTGTCTTTGGACACGTTCAATGGATGAAATGTTTTTATCTGTGTATGGGTCCCAAGCTGCAACTGCGTAGTTCAGATGAGGTCTAACGAGGGTGAAATACAGCTTCTCCTTGACAGAAGCTGAACAATGATGGAAGTTGCGCCTCAGGAAGTTTAGGACACCTGTCCTAAATTTGAATAAACATTGAATAATTTTTGTATATTTCCAGGTAAGTTTTTGTGTTTGGCCCTAAACATTATCTGTGCTGTTTTAAATGCAACCAAATCTGCTAATTTTAATAATTTTGACTGTAAGAATAATGAATTAGTGTGATCCAGATACCTGACATTGTGAATAATGCGTATTGCTCTTTGTTGCAGAATTGTTAATGAATGTAGCGAACTTTTATAGTTATTGCCCCAGACTTCTGCACAGTAATTTTAATAGGGTAAGATTAGTGAACAGTAGAGAATGTGGAGTGATTTGTGATCCAGAACCTGCTTGCCTTTGTGTAATACAGAAATGCTTTTTGACAGTTTGGATTGTACATGTCTAATGTGTGATTTCCAGCTGATTCTATCATCCATTACATCCCCAAGAAATTTATTTTCATGAACTCGTTCAATTTCAACCCCATTTATCTTTAAATTCGCTTGTGTATTTGTTCTGCAGTTACCAAATAACATTATTTTAGTTTTGCTCAAGTTTAATGACATTTTGTTCCTGTCAAACCATGTTTTCAGTTTGCCCATTTCTTTTGTTATTTTGTCCAGTAGTTGTTTTAAAGTCTCCCCAGAACAAAAAAATATTTGTGTCGTCTGCGAACAAGACCAGCCTCAAGGCATTGGACACATTACAAATGTTGTTTATATACATGATGAATAGTTTTGGACCCAACACTGACCCCGGGGGACACCACAAGCAATGTCCAAACATGTAGAACTGTCGCTGCCCAGTTTCACAAACTGTTAAAGAAGGAACTGCAGATGCTGGAGAATCAAGGGTACACAAAAGGCTGTAGAAACTCAGCGGGTGCAGCAGCATCTAAGGAGCGAAGGAGATAGGCGACGTTTCCGGTCAAGACCCTTCTTCAGACTGGTTAGCGATCAAGGAAACGAGAGATATAGACGATGATGTGGAGAGATAAAGAACAATGAATGAAAGATATGCAAAAAAGTATTGATGATAAAGGAAACAGGCCATTGTAAGCTGTTTGTAGTGTGAAAATGAGAAACTAGTGTGACTTGGGTGGGGGAGAGATGGAGAGAGAGGGAATGCCAGGGCCCGAGGGCTGAGGGAGAGGTGGGAAGGGGAGGAGACAGCAAGGGTTAATGGAATTGAGAAAATTCAATGTTTAAGCCCTGAGGATGCAGACTCCCCAAGCGGAATATGAGGTGCTGTTCCTCCAACTTGCGGTGTTGCTCACTCTGACAGTGGAGGAGGCCCAGGACCAAGAGGACGGATACAGAATGGGAGGGGGAGTTGAAGTGCTGAGCCACCGGGAGGTCGGGTTGGTTATTGCGAACCAAGCGGAGGTGTTCGGCGAAATGATCGCCAAGCCTCCGCTTGGTCTCACCAATATAGATCAGCTGGCATCTGGAGGAACGGATGCAGTAGATGAGGTTGGAGGAGGTGCAGGTGAACCTCTGTCGGACCTGGAAAGACTGCTTGGGTCCCGGAAAGGAGTGGAGGGGGGAGGCGAAGGGACAAGTGTAGCATCTCTTGCAGTTGTAAGGGAAAGTGCTCGGGGGGGGGGGGGGAGAGAGAGAGAGAGGGAGAGAGAGAGAGAGAACATACATGATAGATTATTGAGATTCAGAGTTAGATCACATTTCCTCTCAACTCTCAAACCTTCTCACACACTCATTCATTCAATCCCCCTCTCCATCAGTCTCCACCCCCCCTCTCTCTCTTTCCCCATCTCTCTCTCTCTCTCTCTCTCCCTCGCTCTCTCCACCCTCTCCTCTCTCTCTCTCATCCAAACTCACTTTTCAGTGTGAAGAAATCAGCTACGGCATTGGAATCCACCGACCCTGAAAAAGCAATTAAAGAATAACTTGAGGGAGAGGGAGAGGGAGAGGGAGAGGGAGAGGGAGAGGGAGAGGGAGTGGGGGAGGGGGAGGGGGAGGGGGAGGGGGAGGGGGAGGGAGAGGGGGAGGGAGAGGGGGAGGGAGAGGGGGAGGGAGAGGGGGAGGGAGAGGGGGAGAGAGAGGGGGAGAGAGAGGGGGAGAGAGAGGGGGGGGGAGAGAGAGAGAGAGAGAGGGAGGGAGAGAGAGAGAGAACCAGCATTCGAGCTTTTTCTGTTTGATTCATCTTTGAATCTGTTTCCTCCCCCCCTCCACATCTCTCTCTCTCATTCTCCGTCCCTGTCTCTCTCACATTCTCTCTGTCTCTCTCACATTCTCTCTGTCTCTCTGTCTCTCTCTCTGTCTCTCTCTCTGTCTCTCTCTCTCTGTCTGTCTCTCTGTCTCTCATTCTCTCCCCCTGTCTCTCCCCCCCCCCCCCTCTCTCCTTTACCCGGGCCTTTGAACTGGCCACGCACTTGCCCTGCCATGGGGCAGACTCCCGCTAACCCAGGCCCAGGCTCCAGAGCTATCAACTAGGCCAAGAACCAGACTACTGAGGCCCGAAAATCAAGACACAGGCTCAAAGCCTAAGATCTAGGCCCGGAACGAGGCTTTGAGGCCTACAAATCTAGACACAGACTCAAAGCCTAACAACTAACAAGCAGGGGATGTTGTCCATATGGACTTCAGTAATGCCTTTGACAAGGTTCCTCAAGGAAGGTTGGTTAAGAAGGTTCAACTGTTGGGTATAAATGCAGGAATAGCAAGATGGATTCAACAGTGGCTGAATGGGAGAAGCCAGAGGGTAATGGTGGATGGCTGTTTGTCGGGTTGGAGGCAGGTAACTAGTGGGGTGCCTCAGGGATCTGTGTTGGGTCCTTTGTTGTTTGTCATGTACATCAATGATCTGGATGAAGGGGTGGTAAATTGGATTAGTAAGTATGCAGATGATACCAAGATAGGGGGTGTTGTGGATAATGAAGAGGATTTCAAAAGTCTACAGAGCGATTTAGGCCAGTTGGAAAATGGGCTGAAAGATGGCAGATGGAGTTTAATGCTGATAAATGTGAAGAGCTACACCTTGGCAGGACAAATCAAAATAGGACGTACATGGTAAACGGTAGGGAATTGAAGAATACAGTTGAACAGAGGGATCTGGGAATAACCGTGCATAGTTCCTTGAAGGTGGAATCTCATATAGATAGGGTGGTAAAGAAAGCTTTTGGTATACGAGCCTTTATAAATCAGAGCATTGAGTATAGCAGCTGGGATGTAATGTTAAAATTGTACAAGGCATTGGTGAGGCCAAATCTGGAGTATGGTGTACAATTTTGGTCGCCCAATTATAGGAAGGATGTAAACAACATAGAGAGGGTTCAGAGGAGATTTACTAGAATGTTGCCTGGGTTTCAACAGCTAAGTTACAGAGATAGGTTGAATAAGTTGGGTCTTTATTCTCTGGAGCGCAGAAGGTTAAGGGGGGCTTGATAGAGGTCTTTAAAATGATGAGAGGGGTAGACAGATTTGATGTGGACAAGCTTTTCCCTTTGAGAATAGGGAAGATTCAAACAAGAGGACATGACTTTAGAATTAAGGGACAGAGGTTTAGGGGTAACATGAGGGGGAACTTCTTTACTCAGAGAGTGGTAGTGTTGTGGAATAAGCTTCCAGTGGAAGTGGTGGTGGCAGGTTCGTTGGTATCATTTAAAAATAAATTGGATAGGCATTGGATGAGAAGGGTATGGAGGGTTATGGTATGAGTGCAGGCAGGTGGGACTAAGGGAAAAAAGTTGTTCGGCACGGACTTGAAGGGCCGAGATGGCCTGTTTCCGTGCTGTAATTGTTATATGGTTATTATATGGTTAACTAGGCCAAGAACAAGGCTTCTAAGGCCAGAAACTCAAGACACAAGCTCATAACCTAAGATCTAGGCCGGGAATGAGAGTCTCTCTCTCCCCCCCCCCTCTCTCTCTCTCTCTCTCTCTCTCCCTCGCTCTCTCTCTCTCCCTCTGAACAAAATTAAAATGAAGTTAAAGTTAACTGAATCATAGAATCATACAATCATAGAAAATAGGTGCAGGAGTAGGCCATTCGGCCCTTCCAGCCTGCACCACCATTCAATATGATCATGGCTGATCATACAACTCAGTATCCTGTACCTGCCTTCTCTCCCTACCCATATAACCATATAACAATTACAGCACGGAAACAGGCCTTCTCGGCCCTTCTAGTCCGTGCCGACCATTTATTTTCCCCTAGTCCCATCTACCTGCACTCAGACCATACCCCTCCATTCCCTTCCCGTCCATATACCTATCCACTTTACTTTTAAATGTTAAAATCCATAAAATACCCCCCTGATCCCTTTAGCCACAAGGGCCACATCTCGCTCCCTCTTAAATATAGCCAATGAACTGGCCTCAACTACCTTCTATGGCAGTGAATTCCACAGATTCACAACTCTCTGTGTGAAAAATTATCTTCTCATCTCGTCTCGGTCCTAAAAGACTTCCCCCTTATCCTTAAACTGTAACCGCTTGTTCTGGACTTCCCCAGCATCGGGAACAATCTTCTTGCATCTAGCCTGTCCAACCCCTTAAGGATTTTGTAAGTTTCTATAAGATCCCCCCTCAATCTTCTAAATGCCAGTGAGTACAAGCCAAGTCTATCCAGTCTTTCCTCATATGGAAGTCCTGCCATCCCAGGAATCAGTCTCGTGTACTCCCTCCATGGCAAGAATGTCCTTCCTCAGATTAGGAGACCAAAACTGTACGCAATATTCCAGGTGTGGTCTCACCAAGGCCCTGTACAACTGCAGTAGAACCTCCCTCCTCTTGTACTCAAATTCTTTTGCTATGAATGCCAACACACCATTCGCTTTATTCACTTCCTGCTGCACCTGTATGCCTACTTTCAATGACTGGTGTTACATGACATCCAGATCTCATTGCATCTCCTCTTTTTCTAATCAGCCACCGTTCAGATAATAGTTTACTCTCCTGTTTTTGCCACCAAAGTGGATAACCTCACATTTATCCACATTATACTGCATCTGCCATGCATTTGCCCACTCGCCCAACCTATCCAAGTCATCTTGCAGCCTCCTAGCATCCTCCTCACAGCTAACACTGCCCCCCAGCTTCGTCTCACCCGCAAACTTGGAGATGTTGCATTCAATTCCCTCATCCAGATCATTAACATATATTGTAAATAGTTGGGGTCCCAGCACTGAGCCTTGCGGCACCCCACTATTCACTGCCTGCTATTCTGAAAAGGACCCATTTACTCTTTGTAGATGGTTTTGCATGCAACCAATAACATAGTTACCTCAGTACCATTAACCCCGCCTAGTTAACATCAATCATAACGCCTTCCCCTTCCTGGATACGGTTCACTAGAAGAATGTAGCCAGTATTTGAGGATGTATGTAATACCTTGTGCTATCATTAAAATGTGTTGAACACTTTTAGAGTTTGTAAATTGCCTATTTACATGGTGTCAGAAGTGGGATTCGAACCCACGATGGATCGTTACATCCTGTCTCCTATGCCTCCCGCACCATGACGGACACCGAGCAGCGGTACGCTCAGATCGAGAAGGAGCTACTTGCGGTGGTGTTTGCCTGCTCCAAGTTCAGAGACTTCCTGTTTGGCAGCAGATTTACAGTCGAAACCGACCACCAGCCACTGGTGACAATCCTGAACAAGCCGATTCATGCTGCCCCTGCCAGGCTGCAGCGTATGATGCTGCAGCTCCAGCGCTTTGATTTCGACATCGTCTACAAGAAAGGCACCGAGATGCACATCGCGGACACGTTATCGCGCGCCCCGCGGGCCTCCTGTGCTCGCCACCCCTACGAAACAGAGGACTTGCTCGTACTGGGCGTCAATTTTATTCCCACCAAGCAGCTGCAGCTTTTGGCCGAGCACACCGCTGCCGATCCAGTTTTGCAACGGCTTGCGTCTGTGATTAAATCAGGGTGGCCAACAAAGCGCTCCGCTGCACCGCCTGAAACACAGCCCTTCTTCCTGGTCCGTGACGAACTGGTGCTCCAGAATGGCGTTATCGTTAAGGGACATAAAGTGGTGGTCCCGTCCTCCCTGTTCAATTCTTACTACTGCGCAGCCCACAGCGGACACCCCGGGGTCGATGCAACACTCGCCCATGCTCAGTGCCAATTCTACTGGCCTGGAATGGCCAAATATATTCGAGACCGTGTTTCTGCCTGCTCCACGTGCAACAGTCTTGCTCCACATCAGCAGCGACAGCCCCTGCTGCAACAGCCCGCTCCTGCCTTGGCCTGGTCGTCGCTGGCTGCCGACATCTTCGAGTGGCGTGGTAACCACTACCTTGTCCTGGTCGACTCGTACTCAAACTGGTTCGAGGTGGATTTGCTGACATCCCTCACGTCGGAGATGGTGATCCGGAAGCTGCGGAAACACTTCTCCACGTTTGGGTCCCCTGTCAGGCTGCAGACTGACAATGGCAGGCAGTTTACCAGCCGTGAGTTCAAAAGTTTTGCTGACAAATGGAATTTTGTGCATTTCACCAGCAGCCCGGAGTACCCACAGAGCAACGGCCTTGCTGAACGGGCCGTCCGCAGCGCCAAGCTTCTGATGGAACAAGCGAGACTGTCTAACTCTGATTTGTATTTGGATCTCCTGAACCTCAGGAATGTTTCCAGAGATCCGGCCATGGGGTCCCCTGCTCAGCGTCTGATGTCCAGAACAACCAGATCTACCATCCCGATTGACCAGCGCCAGCTGAAACCTCGGGTGCTGGAGCCTGCCTCTGTGCAGAGGCGCATTCAAGAGAAACATGACAGCCAGCGGCGTTCCCACGATCGGTCGTGCAGACCACTCGATCCTCTGTTGCCTGGACAGGTTGTTCGATTGCAAACCGCCAGTGGTCACTCCCGTCTGGCTACTGTGGTTGGGGTGGCTGACTCACCTCGTTCGTATCTGGTCGACTATGAGGGAACCATCTACCGTAGAAGCCGACAACACCTGCTTGCGGTTAATGAGCCGAAGCCGCAGGCCCCGGGCCCCTATGCCCCGCCGCTCTCTTACCAGCAGCCGGCTCCTGTCCCAGCCAGCGTTCCCTGCATGCCTCGGTCCCCATATCGAGCGCCCGGTTCCCCTCTGCGCGGGTCACCTGTTGGCGGTCGCGGTTCTCCCTCCGCTGTTCCTCCAACTCCACCGCCCTTCCCTGGTTCCCCTGCTGTCTCGGGTCCCCCTGTTTTTTCTGCTCCTCCGGGGGAAGGGGGAGGCATCCGTACGCGCTCGGGCCGGATCAGCAAGCCACCTGTTCGTTATGGCGATTCTGTTTAATTCTGTTTAATTCTGTTGTAGTGACAACGGTCTGTTTCTTTTAAATTTTCTAAGGGGAAGGATGTAGATGGTTTTGCATGCAACCAATAACATAGTTACCTCAGTACCATTAACCCCGCCTAGTTAACATCAATCATAACGCCTTCCCCTTCCTGGATACGGTTCACTAGAAGAATGTAGCCAGTATTTGAGGATGTATGTAATACCTTGTGCTATCATTAAAATGTGTTGAACACTTTTAGAGTTTGTAAATTGCCTATTTACACTCTTACACTTTGCTTCCTGTCTGCCAGCCAGTTCTCTATCCACATCAATACTGAACCCCCAATACCGTGTGCTTGTATACTAAGTTTGTATACTAATCTCTTATGCGAGACCTTGTCGAAAGCCTTCTGAATGTCTAGATATAACACATCCACTGGTTCTCCCTTATCCACTCTACTAGTTACATCCTTGTAAAATTATATAAGATTCGTCAGACATGATTTACCTTTTGTAAATCCGTGCTGACTTTGTCCAATGATTTCACCACTTTTCAAATGTGCTGCTATCCCATCTTTAATAACTGACTCTAGCAGTTTCCCCACTACCGATGTTAGACTAACTGGTCTGTAATTCCCCGTGTAGTATCTGTAGGTATGTTACAATACCTACCTTTAGTGGCGCTGCAGTTCTGCCGCTCCCCGTCTGTGTGACTTTGGCGCCTTTCAGAGAGGGGCGGGTTTAAAATGTTGTTTTTCCCCAGACAGTCCAAATCGATCCATGTCGGGTGACTTCATCGCTAAAGAGAAATCGCTCTGACATTTCATTCATTAAGCTATTTTTAAACTACGCTAGATTATTTATTAACTAGAGTAGTTTAAAAATCATCTTCTAAAGCTCTGAACACCGACAGCAGAACAGACCTAACGTAGGCGATAAAAGAAGGTACACGGTTTATTTTTACATAAAAACGTGGTTCTTAGGAAGCATTTAATCAAATTTTCATGTTGCGAAAAGGGGACAAAAAATGTATGAACCGCCAGTATTTTTCATACGGACTTCACCGCAAACCACAACGTTCCAATCCACCGCATTCCACTATAACCCACTCGCAACTTGATTTAAATTGCCATTAATTTACAAGCATCATTCATTTAAATGAGATTTAAAAATCATGTTATGTCGTGGATTATTGTGTGAATGTTATTTGGACACTTAGGCAATTTAAAATTGTTTTCATTTCTTAAGAAATTGATAGATGTTTAGATCTAGTAATTGAATATTGTAATTAGATACATTGGATAACTAACTAATTATATACTTTAATTTCAGGTCATCCAAGTAAGATTATTTCATATTTGTTTCAGAATGCTTCATTCTATAATAACTGAACATTTCATTGAGTTTTCTTAATTTTTAAGAAAGTTATGGCATTTTGACTGTCCTTGATCACAGCTTTTGTGTTAAGTCAATGGAAAGGCAATGGGGAACAAGATGCTAATTTCCGTGTATGAAAATGCCCATGACTTTTTTAATACTGAAGATATGAAAGTGAATTAGGTGTCAAATTAAACTTGTTTTTACGCTTCATCTGATGGAATAAATTGCAGATGATGTTTAAAATCTCACATTTTTGTAACATTGCTATTGTGGGTTTATAACAAAATTCACCACCGTTTCCCCCCCAGACGTGTAGTTTATGCGGTGATTTAGTGATTGTTTTCAGGGGGGGCAGAGAGAGGGAAATGTTTATAGACGATGAGTTTATATTATTTACCCCAGAAGTTAGACTAACTGGTCTGTAATTCCCCGTGTAGTTGATGTGGAGATTTACAGACGTGTAGTTGATGTGGAGATTTACAGACGTGTAGTTTATGTGGAGATTTACAGACGTGTAGTTTATGTGGAGATTTACAGACGTGTAGTTTATGTGGAGATTTACAGACGTGTAGTTTATGTGGAGATTTACAGACGTGTAGTTTATGTGGAGATTTACAGACGTGTAGTTTATGTGGAGATTTACAGACGTGTAGTTTATGTGGAGATTTACAGACGTGTAGTTTATGTGGAGATTTACAGACGTGTAGTTTATGTGGAGATTTACAGACGTGTAGTTTATGTGGAGATTTACAGACGTGTAGTTTATGTGGAGATTTACAGACGTGTAGTTTATGTGGAGATTTACAGACGTGTAGTTTATGTGGAGATTTACAGACGTGTAGTTTATGTGGAGATTTACAGACGTGTAGTTTATGTGGAGATTTACAGACGTGTAGTTTATGTGGAGATTTACAGACGTGTAGTTTATGTGGAGATTTACAGACGTGTAGTTTATGTGGAGATTTACAGACGTGTAGTTTATGTGGAGATTTACCTCAGCTCTGTCTGTCTCCCCCAGATTTACCGGGTTTATTTCTCTTATTCCGCTGCTGATTTACAACGTTATTGACCTCAGTGAATAAGAGGGGGAGGTTTATAACGGGGGAGTTTGACCCCAGTTTCCCCCACACACACACGCACGTGTAGTTTATGTGGTGATGACCTCACTTCTCCCCCACATTGACGACCCCGCTCCGCTGCTGATTTATTTACAACATTATTTACCTCAGCTCCGTCCGCAGCGACGTCACCAACTGCCGCTTCTCCGCCCGCCCGCCGCCATTTTGATGCGGTCGATGGGGAGACTCGGCCCGGGGCGGGCGAGCGGCCATCTTGGTGAGTGCAGGTGAGGTCGGCGCCGCTGATTGGTCGGCAGCCGGCGGCCATCTTGGTCAGGGATTGACGGCGGCCGTCTCAATATGAGGGGTTATTGGCGGCCATCTTGGTGAGGGATTGACGGCGACCATCTTGGTGAGGGTTGACGGCGGTCGTCTAAATATGAGAGGTTGACGGCGGCCATCTTGGTGAGGGGTCGCCGTCAAGATTCAAGAGACACAAGATAGTTTATTGTCACGTGTCCCTGATAGGACAATGACATTCTTGCTTTGCTTCAGCACAACAGAACATAGTTGGCTTGACTACAGAACAGATCAGTGTGTCCATATAGAATTATATAAATATATACACACCATATAACCATATAACAATTACAACACGGAAACAGGCCTTCTCAGCCCTTCCAGTCCGTGCCGACCATTTATTTTCCCCTAGTCCCACCTAGACACAACTCTACGACCACATCCTCACCCAGACTCGATATCACAGCCACATCTGCTTCCTCGGGGCCTGCCTGCGCCTCCATCTCATACCTCGTGGATTCCAGCTCCAATTCCCTGCCTCCCAGTTCGGACACCAGCCGAACTATCGGTACTGACTGGCCATCCGCCGCCACACTGTGCAATGCTCCAACCGGGCATTAAGATCCACACTGGTTGCAATGCGAGGAAGAAGGGTCTCGACCCGAAACGTCGCCCATCTCCTTCGCTCCTTAGATGCTGCTGCACCCGCTGAGTTTCTCCAGCTTTTGTTTGTGTAACCCACCTAGACACAGGTTGGTCATACACTGAATAATCCAACCACAATTGTGTTTGGAAGTGGAAGGAAATAATTGAAATTGCATTCATTGCAATGTGTAAAAAGGGATGAGATACTGTATTATAATTTTGCTGCATGTCATTGTGGTATATATCATGTCTTGATTGATGAATATGTTTAGTTTGAGACTTGATTTGAAGCAGAAATAATAAGCTGAATGTTTAATTGCGCATAATTCCAACTGGTAACTACGCATTTCGTCTAAGCACATTATCGCATGGGTCATGCAAGCCGTCTTAAATGACCACCTAAACTGTCATTTGGCAACCTAAAAAGCTGCCTAAGTTGCCCGGCTGGAAACAGTGAAAACATGTGACATGAGAGCCCTGAACATATAAGATTATTAAGGGTCTGGACATGTTAGAGGCAGGAAACATGTTCCCGATGTAGGGGAATCAAGAACCAGGGGCCACAGTTTAAGAACGGAGATGAGGAAACACATTTTCACACAGAGTTGTCAGTCTGTGGAATTCTCTTCCTCAGAGGGCGGTGGAGGCCGGTTCTCTGGATGCTTTCAAGAGAGAGCTAGATAGGGCTCTTAAAGATAGCGGTGTCAGGGGATATGGGGAGAAGGCAAGAACGAATCAGAATAGAACTTTATTTGCCAAGTATGTTTTGCAACATACAAGGAATTTCATTTGTCAAGTCAGTCCTATCAATAAAAAGTAACAGATCACCCAAAACACATTTTCACATGAACATCAGCCACACTGACTCCTACACATTCCCCAATGTGATTGAAGGCGAAATAAAGTTCAAGTCTCTTCCCTTTGTTCTTCCGCGGTCGGGGGCTTCGAGCCCTCCATTGCCAGGATGTTCTTGACTCCCGTAGCCGGTGGCGTTTTGGCCCTCCACGTCGAGGCGATCAAGCTCCCGCATCGGGGTGATGTCAACTCCCCCACGCTGGACGATCCAGTGTTGAGTGGTACACCTCAGGGCACATCTGTTTTTGTTTACATAATGACATCCATGACAAAGTCGCAAGCACGACCAGACTATTCGCTGATGATTGTTTGCTGTACCGTCCAATTAAGTCAGCTGATGATGAAGATGCTCTCCAAAAGGATCTCGATACAATGGTTGAGTGGTCACAACAATGGGCATGCAGTTCAACCCGTCCAAATGTGAAACCATGCGTGTCACCAGTAAGAGGAAACCAGGTGAAACATCTTACAATAGACTTGGTGCCACCCTTGAAGAATACAAACAAACCAAGTATCTTGGCATCAAATTGCAGAATGATCTGCGTTGGAATGGTCAGACTCATCAAGCAATGGTGAGAGCAACGTGTCCTAAATTTTCTGAGACGCAACTTTCATCATTGTTCAACTTCTGTCAGGGAGAAGCCATACTTCACCCTCATTAGACCTCATTTGGACTACACAGTTGCAGCATGGGACACATTCACAAATAAAAACATTTCTTTCATCGAACGTGTCCAAAGACAGGCAGCTTGATTTGTTACTAACACCTATGAGAGAGAAGTGAGTGTTACCAAACTTCTGAATTCACTGGGTTGGAACCCTCACCACGTCAGGCGTGAAGCTCACCTGTTTTTATAAAATGTTAAATGGTCAGCTCGACATAGATTACAAGACCAACACCAAACCCAAACCAATTAGGAGCAGACGAGGTCATTCGATCCAATTTGTGTTTCGAGCTACCAAGACAGATGTGTACAGCAATTGGTTCTTCCCCCGCACAATTAAAGCATGGAATAATCTCCACCCAACTATAGTTACTCAACCAGATGCAACTAAATTTAAGGTAGCTGTTTCTTCCCAAAAACCCTTTCTGGCTTAAGTCCTCGCTCCACCACCTCCAGTTTAAATTTAGTTTGGAATATTTTGGAGGACCAAGAAACCAAGAACCAAGAAGAGCATTAAAACAAACATTAAACAAACACTAAAAATTAAAAAAAGCTGAAAAATCGAAGTCTGCCGGTGGAGCAGCCATCGTACGGCACCCCTGGTGGGAAGGGTACTGACTGTGGATGATCAGCCATGCTCAAATTGAATGGCGGTGCTAGCTCCAAGGGCCGAATAGCCGACTGCTGCACCTATTGTCTATTGAGCTTCCCTGTGGGAGGAGGGTGAGCATTAGACCACATGGTGTGAGAGTCTGCAGCGTGGAGACTCCAGGCCCGATGCGGAGCCTAGGACTCTGGTAAGGCGATGGCTGCGGACCACTGGTGGGCGGTGGAGTGGCCAGGGCCGGCAGAGTCGCTTGTCGAGGCCCGCGGGGAGTGGAATGGCACTCGGGCGAAGTGTCGGAAGAGCCGGTCAGTGGATGAACATGAAAGCAGCGAGGGTCGGCAGCTCCGGCGAGGCAGCGAGGGTCGGCGGTGTCGGTGAGTTGGTGAAGGTCGGCGGCAATAGCCACAGGTGACTAGCTGGCTACCTCCGCACTGTCATAGACTGTGGGTTGGCAGCACGCTCACACACACACACACACGGCTCCGGGCAGCGGACACACGGGGATGAAAACCCAGCAACGTCCCCGTCAGCAGCAGCAGAGTTGGGGACAGTCTGTTCCCTCCACCCACCCAGAGTCACTGACCGGGCTGCTCCGGCACCTCGATCCCCTACCAGGGTGATTCACCCCTCCGCCCCAGACCCACACACCAGGGTGATACACCCCCCCCCCCAGATTCACACCCCCCAGACCCACATACCGGTGTGATTCACCCGGGTGCCGGGCTGTCTGTAGTTCCCCCGTCGTGTTTCAGCCGCCAAACAATTTTGCCAAATGCAGGAACTATCTTTGAAGTAGTGGGGAGGTGTGCGATTGCCCTACAGTACAGATATGCATGGAGGTGAGAATAATTTCTTATCATTTCTGGATGGTTGGCATTTTCTATGATAGTACAACATGAATTCTGAAGAATTCCAAAGAACACAGTTGTCAAAGTTCGTCTCTTAAAGAAAGCAGACAGCAACCAAATTGTTAAAGGTAAACCAAAGCTATCTTTTAATCTATTTGCCAGATGGGAGTGGAGAGATCTACAAAGAGAACCAAATCCTCTTGCTTCCCACTCAACTTTGCTACGTTGTACTTCTAAGCTTTAATTCGTATGTCCCTGACGTCCCTTATCAGCTATGGTCGTCCCTGCAGGAGGGGGTTCACGGGAGGGTGGAGTGGAGAGAATTTGTGTTCGGGGGGGGGGATAATGGAGGTAGAAGGAAGGGTAT
Organism: Raja brachyura; assembly: GCA_963514005.1. Next base: position 26,829 of record CAUPSL010001486.1, read on the forward strand.
GGGGCGGGAGAAGTGAGAGGAATGTAGATGTGCAGCTTCAAGGGACATTGGTCAGGTAGGATTTGGAGTATTGCATACGGTTCTGGTTACTCCATTACAGGAGTGGAGGCTTTGGGGAAGGTGCAGAGATGGATAACCGAATGGTTTAAAAACAAGGAACTGCAGATGCTGGATTAGGAAAAAAAGGACACAAAATGCTGGAGTAACAGGCAGCATCTCTGGAGAGAAGGAATGGGTGACTGAAGAAACGACCCGAAACATTATCCATTCCTTCCAGTATTTTGTGTTTACCTAAACAGTGGCTATCCACGTGGCGGTGTGCCAGCAGGCTGGAGGAGTGGGCAAAGGCCTTGCCACAGAGCAGGCAGGTGAAGGGGTGCTGGCCGGTGTGGTTTCGCTGGAGCTCCAGCAGGTGGTCAAGGCGGATAAAGCCCTTACCACAGGACGGGCAGGGGAAGGGATGCTCCCAGCTGCGGGTACACTGGTGCTGCTACAGGCTGGACATGCAGGTGAAACCCTTACCACACTCAGCGCACACAGGGTCTCTCTCCGGTGTGTATCCACTGGTGCTCCCGCAGCCCCCGTGCTCTCTTGTCACAGTGGGAGCAGCTGCTCGACGGCGTGGGTCCGCCGGTGCTGCCTCAACTCCCGCGAGCTGTCAAACTCCTCACCGCCGTACGGGCAGTCATAGGGCTGGCCACTGGTGTGCACGGGCTGGTGAGACAAAGCGTGGGAGGCCATGGCAAAGCGCTCTCCACACACTGGGCTGGGGATGGGACGGTCGCTGGTGTGCAACCGCTGGTGGGACAGCAGGCTGCTGGACCGAGCGAAGCCCTTGCCACACTGGGCGCAGGAGTAGGGCCGCTCCCCGGTGTGGGTGCGCTGGTGCAACCGTAGGTGGCCGGACTGGGTGAAGCCCTCGCCGCAGTGAGCGCAGGTGTAGGGGCGCTCTCCAGTGTGGGTGCGCTGGTGGCTCAGAAGGCCGCTGGGCCAGGTGAAGCCCTTGCCGCAGAGAACGCAGGTGTAGGGCCGCTCCCCGGTGTGGGTCCGCTGGTGCAACCGTAGGTGGCCGGACTGGGTGAAGCCCTTGCCGCAGTGAGCGCAGGTGTAGGGCCGCTCCCTAGTGTGGGTACGCTGGTGCCTCAGCAGGCTGTTGGGCCAGGTGAAGCCCTTGCCGCAGAGAACACAGGTGTAGGGCCGCTCTCCTGTGTGGGTGCGCTGGTGCAACTGCAGGGTGCCGGACTGGGTGAAGCCCTTGCCGCAGTGAGTGCAGGTGTAGGGCCGCTCCCCAGTGTGGGTGCGCTGGTGCAACTGCAGCTTGCTGGGCCGGGTGCAGCCCTTGCCGCACTGGGCACAGGTGTAGGGCCACTCGCTGGTGTGGGTGCGCTGGTGCTTCAACAGGTAGTTGGAGTGGGTGAAGCCCTTGCCACAGTTGTTGCAGGTGTAGGGGCGCTCCCCGGTGTGCACGCGCCTGTGCTGCTTCAGGTCCGTGGACAACATGAAGCCTTTGCCACAGTCAGAGCAGGTGAAGGGCCGCTCACTGCTGTGCACCCCCCGGAGCAGCCGCAGCCCCGACATCCGGGCAAAGCTCTTGCCGCAGGTGGAGCAGTCATAGAGATTCTCGCCCGTGTGCACCCGCCGGTGGATCTCCAGCTTTCTCTGGCACTGCCAGGCCTTGCCACACACCTCGCACTCATAACGCTTCTCCTTGTTGTGCCCTGTCATATGGGCCTCCACTGAAGCTCAGCCCCCCGAAGCTCAGCCCGCACACTGAGCAGATGGGGGGGGGGGGGGGGGGGGGCTCACCTGTCTCTCCGTCCACAGCAACGCCTCCTAATCCCTGCAGGAGGGAAACACAGAGGGTCAACAAGCTGGCAAACAGGACATTAGTAGCTCATATTGGGTGCATTTATGGTGGAGGAAACCGTTATATAACTTTGCATGACAGTGGCGCAGCGGTACAGTTGCTGCCTCTCCGCCAGAGACCCGGGTTGGTCATGACTACGGGTGCTGTCTGTGCGGAGTTTGTATGTTCTCTCCTTGACCTGCGTCCGCGCTCCGGTTTCCTCCAACATGTCAAAGACGTTCAGGGTTGTAGATTAATCTGCCTCTGTTAAATTGTTCCAAATGTGCGTAGGATAGTGCTGGTGTACGGGGTGATCGCTGGTCGGTGCTCTCTCTCTCTGTCTGTCTCTCCATGTTTCTCTGTCTCCCTCTCTCTTCTGTATCTTTGTCTCTCCGTCTCTCTCACTATCTTTTCTCTCCCTCTGTCCCTCTTCTGTTTCTCCCTCCCCCCCTCTCTCTCGCTCCGTCTCTCTCTCTCTCTCTCTCTCTCTCTGTCGGTCTATCTCTCTGTCTGTCCCTCCCTGTCTATCTCTCTCTGTCTCTCTCCCTCTCTATCTCTCTCCATCTTTCTCTCTCTACTATTCAGGTGCAGTGTGAAGCTTAGGGCAGTGTGGAGTTGTGATTGTGGACTCTGTGATGCTGTTGGCCCGTATTGCGCGCGTGTGTGCGTGTCTGTCTGTGCGTGTCTGTCTGTGCGTGTCTGTCTGTGCGTGTCTGTCTGTGCGTGTCTGTCTGTGCGTGTCTGTCTGTGCGTGTCTGTCTGTGCGTGTCTGTCTGTGCGTGTCTGTCTGTGCGTGTCTGTCTGTGCGTGTCTGTCTGTGCGTGTCTGTCTGTGCGTGTCTGTCTGTGCGTGTCTGTCTGTGCGTGTCTGTCTGTGCGTGTCTGTCTGTGCGTGTCTGTCTGTGCGTGTCTGTCTGTGCGTGTCTGTCTGTGTGTGGTCTGTAGACTGGGCAATGTTCAGATATGACCTTGGTAACGCCATCAAAAAGGCCAAAGGGGATTCTGCTCCAAGCTGGTGGATGTGGGATGTTCCGCAACTGTGGCGGGGTTTGAATGCAATTAACTACAACGCAAAATCAGGAGGCAGCTCAAATGTCAGCGAAGCATCACTCCCTGACGAGCTGAATACATTTTTCACACGCGTGATAGGGAGAACACTGAGTGCCTTCCCGAGCCCCCATTCGCTGTGATGGTATTTCGGTCACAGTCATAGAGCCCAACGTCAGAAGATCCTTCAGAAGGGGTGAACCCTCGACAAGTGCCTGGATCTGATGGTATACCCGGGCGTGTTCTAAAAACCTGTGCGGACCAAATGGCTGGAGTTTTTACGGACATTTTCAACCGCTCACTTCTGAGGTCTGAGGTTCCCACCTCCTTTAAAAGGGCATCAATAATACCGGTGCCCAAGAAGAGCAAGGTGACGTGCCTCAATGACTATCGACCAGTGGCATTAACATCTGTGGTGATTAAGTGCTTTGAGAGCCTGATCATCTCTGGAGAGAAGGAATGGGTGACTGAAGAAACGACCCGAAACGTTATCCATTCCTTCCAGTATTATGTGTTTACCTAAACAGTGGCTATCAACGTGGCGGTGTGCCAGCAGGCTGGAGAAGCGGGCAAAGGCCTTGCCACAGAGCGGGCAGGTGAAGGGGTGCTGGCCGGTGTGGTTTCGCTGGTGCTCCAGCAGGTGGTCAAGGCGGATAAAGCCCTTACCACAGGACGGGCAGGGGAAGGGATGCTCCCCGCTGCGGGTACACTGGTGCTGCTACAGGCTGGACATGCAGGTGAACTCGTACATCGACAAAAACCTGGACCCACTGCAGTTCGCTTACCGCCGCAACAGATCAACAGTGGAGACAATCTCGCTGGCTCCCCACTCCGCTCTGGACCACTTGGACAACAAAAACTCATATGTCAGGCTGTTATTCATTGACTACAGCTCGGCATTTAATACAATCATCCCCTCCAAGCTGGTTACCAAACTCGCAGAAATGGGTCTCATCGCATCCCTCTGCAATTGGATCCTCGACTTCCTCATTTACAGACCACAGTCTGTTCGTATTGGTGTAAATGTGTCAGCCTCGATAACCATCAGCACAGGAGCATCTCAAGGCTGCGTGCTCAGCCCCCTACTGTACTCACTCTATACTCATGACTGCTTAGTCCGACATAGTGCGAACTCCATCATCATGTTCGCCAACGACACCACTGTTGTGGGACGTATCACTGATGGAGAAGAGTCAAAGAATGGAAGTGAGATTGTCTGTTTGACCGGAGGGAGGGAGGGAGGGAGGAGGGAGGGAGGGAGGGAGGGAGGGAGGGAGGGAGGGAGGGAGGGCTGTCTGTCTGTCTATGCCCCATCCTACTCCTTCGAAAGTCCACAAAATATATACACACACCATTGAAAATATATATATTTTTTTTTTAATTGGTATATGGACACACTGATCTGATCTGTATTTATTTATGCCTACTATATTCTGTTGTGCTGAAGTAAAGCAAGAATTTCATTGACCTATCTGGGACACATGACAATAAACTCTCTTGAATCTTAAATGGCCAGATTCACAACGCTCTGGGTGGAAACTTTTTTCCTCATCTCAGTCCCAAATGGCCACAGATTCACAAATCTCTGGGTGGAAAAGTTTCTCCTCACCTTAGTCTTAATTGGCCAAAGATTCACAACTCTCTGGATGGAAAGGTTTCTCCCCATCTCAGTCTTAAATGGCCGACATAAGCTACGCTCTCAGTGGGAAATCCCGGGGTGGTGGTGTGTGCATTTACACTAATAACAGCTGGTGTAAAAATGCCACAGTGGTGTCAAATTATTGCTCCCCAGACATTGAGTTTTTGACAATAAAATGCAGACCCTTCTATATGCCCAGGGAATTCACCATTATAACCATCACAGCTGTGTACATCCCACCCAGTGCAAACACCAAGGAGGCCCTGAATGCTCTTTATTGTTCCATTAGTGATCTACAATCTACACATCCAGATGGTGTCTTCATTGTTGCTGGGGATTTTAACCAGGCCAACATGAAGACTGTTCTCCCACATTACTACCAGCATGTAGACTTTGCAACCAGGGGAATCAATACACTGGACCTAGCCTACACTAACATCAAGAAGGCATTCAAGGCAGTCTCCCGCCCCCACCTTGGCTCCTCAGACCATATCTCTGTGATGCTAATTCCTGCATACAGGCCCCTGCTGACCCGAGAAAAACCTACTGTGAAGCAGGTTAGGGTCTGGCCAGAGGGAGCTATGGCAACACTACAGGACTGTTTTGAATGCACGGACTGGGACATGTTCAAGAAGGCTGCAACTGTCAGCCAACACATCAACCTGGAGGAGTATGCTGCGTCCGTGTCTGCATACATGGAGAAGTGCATTGAGCATGTCTGTGTCACCAAGACCATCACTGTACGGGCCAACCAGAAACCCTGGATGACCACAGAGGTACATGGAATGCTGAGTGCACGTAATGCCGCGTTTAAATGCGGCGACGTGGTGGCACTCAGATCCGCAAGAGCCAACCTGAACCGAGTCGTCAGGCTGGCCAAGCATGCCCATGGTCAGAAAATCCAGAGCTTCTGCCATGACCCCAAGAACACCAGGCGCATGTGGCAGGGAATCAAATCAATCACGGACTATAAGACTGCTTCACCACCCTGTGATGACAACATTGAGTTCCTCAATGAATTCAACAACTATTTTGGTCGGTTCGAGGCATTAAATAACACACCTACAAGCAAAGGTATTCCTCATTGTGAGGAAAAGGCACTCAGTCTTGACATAGTGGATGTTCGGAGGACCCTAAAAGGAGTGAACGCGCGAAAGGCGGCAGGCCCTGATAACATAACAGGGCGGGTGCTCAGGGAATGTGCTGATCAGCTGGCACATGTCCTTACGGACATATTTAACACCTCGCTGAACCAGGCTGTCGTCCCATTATGTTTCAAGACTGCCACTATCATACCTGTGCCAAAACAATCCAACATACAATGTCTCAATGACTACCGCCCTGTAGCACTCACCCCCATAATGATGAAGTGCTTCGAGAGGCTGGTCAGGGACCACATCACCTCCAGACTCCCCTCCACACTCGACCCATACCAGTTTGCTTACAGGCCAAACCGCTCCACAGAGGACGCTATATCCTCCGTACTCCATCTGAGCCTGGAACATTTAGAGGAGAAAATCACCTATGTGCGAATGCTGTTCGTGGATTTCAGTTCAGCATTCAACACCATTATCCCCCAGCACCTGATAAGCAAACTGGTTCCATTGGGCCTCGGCACCCCCATGTGTAACTGGCTACTGGACTTCCTCACTGACAGACCTCAGTCTGTGAGGGTTGGAAATAACACCTCCAATACCATCTCTCTGAGCACCGGCTCCCCTCAGGGCTGTGTCCTTAGTCCACTGCTGTTCACCCTGATGACTCACGACTGTTGTGCCAGGTTTAGTACAAACCACATCATGAAGTACGCAGATGACACAACAGTGGTGGGCCTCATCAGGGACGACAATGAGCTGGCTTACAGGGAGGAGGTGAAACAACTGGTGGACTGGTGCAACACGAACAACCTGATCCTGAATGTCGAGAAAACAAAGGAGATTATCATCGACGTCAGGAAAACCTGGCACAGTCCCACACCACTTCACATCAACGACAGCGATGTGGAGGTGGAATGTTCCTGGGGGTGCAGATCACTAACAGTCTGACCTGGTCGAATATCATCTCATCAACAGTTAAGAGAGCGCAGCCGTGGTTGCACTTTCTGCGCCGGATGAGAAGAGCTCATCTCCCCCATCCCATCCTCACTACTTTCTACAGGGGCACCATAGAGAGTATTCTGACCAGCTGTATCTCTGTCGGGTTTGGCGACTGTAGAGCCTCAGACTGGAAGTCTGTGCAGAGAGTGGTGAGAACAGCGGAAAAAATCATCGGGACCTTTCTCCCCTCAATCGGGGATATTGCGACCAAACGCTGCGTGTCCAAGGCCAGCAGTATTATAAAAGACACCACACATCTCCATCACGGACTGTTCACACTGCTGCCCTCGGGAAAAAGATACCACAGCATAAGGAGCAGAACATCAAGGTTCTGCAACAGCTTCTTCCCACGAGCCATCAGACTCCTGAATGCCAGGTAATGGGCTGCCACCATTGTCTATTGATCCTTTTCATCCATGCCTATCCTTCGGTTAATTTATTGTGTTGCACAGGGAGCCAAATGCAACGTAATTTCGTTTGGAACTGCATGTATCAATGTATTTCTAAATGACAATAAAGTTTGTTTGACTTTGGTTTTGACTTGACTTTGACTTCTTATTCTTAAACTGTGGCCCCTGGTTCTGGACTCCCCCAACATCAGGAACACGTTTCCTGCCTCTAGCGGGTCTAATCACATCTAACCATTAATACTCTTATACGTTTCAATAAGATCCCCTCTCAGCCTTCTAAATTCTAGTCAATATAAGACCAGGCCACATTTTGAATATTTTGAGTAGTTTTGGGCCCCGTATCTGAGGAAGGATGTGCCGGCTCTGGAGAGGGTCCAAAGGAGGTTTACAAGAACCATCCCAGGAATGTGTTGGTTAACGTACGACGAGCGTTTGTCGGCACTGGGCCTGTACTCACTGGAGTTTAGAAGAACGAGGTGGGGACCTCACTGGAACTTCACCCGAAAAGTGAAAGGCCTGGAGAGAGTGGATGTGGAGAGGACGTTTCCACTAGTGCAAGTGTCTAGGGCCAGAGGGCACAGCCTCAGAATTAAAGGACGTTCCTTCAGGAAGGAGATGAGGAGGAATTTCTTTAGACAGAGGGTGGTGAATCTGTGAGATTATGTGGAGAGGATGTTTCCTCTAGTGGGAGAGACTCGGACCAGAGTGCACAGCTTCAGAATTAAAGAATGATCCTTTAGGAAGGACATGAGGAGGTATTTCTTTAGTCAGAGAGTGGTGAATATGTGGGATTCATTGACGCAGACATTGGTGGAGGCCACAAGTCAGTGGATATATTTAAGGGAGAGATAGATAGATTGTTGATTAGTGCGGGTGTCAAGGGTTATGGGGAGAAGGCAGGAGAATGGAGTTAAGAGGGAGAGATAGATCAGCCGGGATTGAATGGCAGACTCGATCGGTCGAATGGCCTAATTCTGCTCCATAATGAAGAGATGAAACTTAGGATGACTGTGAAATTAGAACTCAGGTGGGGGAGGGGATTGGGGGAGAGAGAAAGCAAGGGTTACTTGAAGTTAGAGAAGACAATGTTCATACCACTGTGGGTGTGAGCTGCCCGAGTGAAATATGAGGTGCTCCTCCTCCAATTTGCGCTGGGCCTCAATCTGTATCTCTTCACATCACTGTCTATATCTCTTGGTCTTCTCGCCCCTGACATAGTGTGAAGATGGGTGTCGACCCGAAATGTCGCACATTCCTTCTCTCCACAGATGCTGCCTGACCCGCTGAGTTGCTCCAACACTCTGTGTCTTTTTGTCTATTAACCGGGATCAGCAATTCTTTGTGTCCACATTTTGCACCCAAGTTCAACATATTTGGCAAGGTAGAGTTGCTGCCTCACGGCGCCAGAGACCCGAATTCATAGCCCCCTTTGTTCTCTCTCCCCCTCCCCCTCGGGGTGTCAGCGCCGGTTCATCTTCATCTTGTTCCCACGCTCGCGTGTTCCAAACGCCAACCCCGGAGGACCAGCCCGGAGGACCATGATCACTCACCCGCTGGCGGACCGGCCCGGAGGACCACGACCACCAACCCACTGGAGGACCGGCCCGGAGGACCACGGCCACCCACCCGCTGGAGGACCGGCCCAGGAGGACCACGACCACACACCCACTGGAGGACCGGCACGGAGGACCACGACCACCCACCCGCTGGATAACCGGCCCGGAGGACCACAGCCACCCACCCGCTGGAGTACCGGCCCGGAGGACCACGACCACCCACCCGCTGGAGGACCGGCCCGGAGGACCACGACCACACATCCGCTGGAGGACTGACCTGGAGTACCACGACCACCCACCCGCTGGAGGACTGGCCCAGAGGACCAAGATGGAGACAGAGCACGAGGGGAGCGCAGACCCTCCCAGTGGGAGACGAGATGGAAGCACGTGGTGATGACGACAGCGGGGAGTGATGGCGGGGGGGCGGGGCATGCGGTGAGGGTGACGCTTGCGCAGCGCGCCCCCCCCCCCCCCCGCCCGGACAAACAGCCGTTGTTAAAATGGCCGGAATTTAAAATTCGTCCTCGACCAGAGGAGCAACCCATACCCGTCCACTGACACCCTCCTCCGCCTAGCGGAGCTGGTCCTTACCCTCAATAACTTCTCTTTTGACTCCTCCCATTTCCTCCAAACAATCCTTGTTCTCGGCGTACCAGGGCCCCATCCCCGACCTCTAACTCCGTGACATCGACAACTGCTTTGGTGTCACCTCCTGCACCCACAGACAACTGACTGACTGCATCTATTTCACCACCAACTTCCATCCGGCACAAATACACTTGGACCATTTCTGACACTTCCCGACCATTCCTTGACCTCACCATCTCTATTGCAGGTGATACCCTCCTGACCGACATCCACTACAAACCAACTGACACCCACAGCTACCTGGACTACTCTTCCGCCCACCCTCCTTCCTGTAAGGACTCCATCCCCTATTCCCAATTCCTCTGTCTACGCCGCATCTGCTCCCAGGATGAGGTGTTCCACACCAGATCATCACAAATGTCCTCATTCTTCAGAGAATGTTGATTCCCCTCCCTCACTATAGATGAGGCTCACACCAGGGTCTCCTCCATACCCCGCAACACTGCTCTCTCTCCCCATTCCCCCACTCGCAACAAGGGCATTGTCCCACTGGTTCCATCCTTTCACCCCACCAGCCGGCACATACAACACATAGTCCTCCGCCAGTTTCGCCACCTCCAACAAAACCCCACCACTCGCCACATTTTCCCATCACCCCCCCTCCCCCTCCCCATCAACCTTCCGCAAGGACCGCTCCCTCCGCAACTCCAGGCCACATTTTGAATATTGTGAGTAGTTTTGGGCCCCGTATCTGAGGAAGGATGTGCCGGCTCTGGAGAGGGTCCAAAGGAGGTTTAGAAGAACCATCCCAGGAATGAGTGGGTTAACGTACGATCAGCGTTTGGCGGCACTGCGCCTGTACTCACTGGAGTTTAGAAGAACGAGGGGGGGACCTCATTGGAACTTCACCCGAAAAGTGAAAGGCCTGGAGAGAGTGGATGTGGAGAGGACGTTTCCACTAGTGCGAGAGTCTTGGGCCAGAGGGCACAGCCTCAGAATTAAAGAATGGTCCTTTAGGAAGGAGATAAGGAGGAATTTATTTAGCCAGAGGGTGGTGAATCTGTGAGATTATGTGGAGAGGATGTTTCCTCTAGTGGGAGAGTCTCGGACCAGAGTGCACAGCTTCAGAATTAAAGAATGGTCCTTTAGGAAGGAGAAGAGGAGGAATTTCTTTAGTCAGAGGGTGGTGAATCTGTGGGATTCATTGCCGCAGACGTTGGTGGAGGCCACAAGTCAGTGGATATATTTAAGGCAGAGAGAGATAGATTGTTGATTAGTGCGAGTGTCAAGGGTAATTTGGAGTAATGTGAGCAGTTTTGGGCCCCGTATCTGAGGAAGGATGTGCCGGCTCAAGAGAGGGTGCAGAGGAGGTTTACAAGATTCATCCCAGCAATGATAGGGTTAACTAACGTACGATGAGCGTTTGTCGGCGCTGGGCCTGGACTCGCTGGAGTTTAGAAGAATAAGGGGGGACATCATTGAAACTTCACCCAAACAGTGAAAGACCCGGAAACAGCTTCTTCCTCACAGCCACCAGGCTATTAAACACAACTCATACAAAACTCTACATAATATATATATTCATTGTGTTCTGCTTTGCAGCAGCACAACAGGATATTGTAGTCATAAATACCAATCAGATCACTAACCTGTCATTTGTGGCGCTTCTGGACTTGTCTGAAAATGATCAGAAAATAAGAATTATTTAGTATTTAAAGTCAAATTGGACGATTTATTTCACACTGACCTTCCTGTCCTGGGCCTCTCCACTGTCAGAGTGAGGCCCAGCACAAATTGGAGGAACAGCACCATATATTGCCAGCAGTTACTTCGAGAGGGCTTGTATACAAAAACAGGGCCGTAAATGCTGAGGCTCCACAAGGACCTGGTCAGACCACATTTGGAGTATTGTGAGCAGTTTTGGGCCCCGTTTCTGAGGAAGGGTGTGCCGGCTCTGGAGAGGGTCCAGTGGAGGTTTTCAAGAACCAACCCAGCAATGAGTGGGTTAACTAACTACGATGAGCGTTTGTCGGCGCTGGGCCTGGACTCGCTGGAGTTTAGAAGAATGAGGGGGGACCTCATTAAAAATTCACCCAAACAGTGAAAGGCCCGGAAACAGCTTCTTCCCCACAGCCACCAATTAAACACAACTCATACAAAACTCTGAACAATAACAGCCTATTGCAGTACATCTGATTAATTGATCTATCAGTGTACCATCCACGCGGTGATGACAGTGGGGAGTAACGGCGGGGGGCGGGGCATGCGGTGAGGGTGATGCTTGCGCAGCGCGGCCCCCCGCCCGGACTAACAGCCGTTGTTAAAATGGCTTAAAGTTCAAATTCTTCCTCGACCAGAGGTGCAACCCATACCCATCCACTGACACCCTCCTCCGCCTAGTGGAGCTGGTCCTTACCCTCAATAACTTCTCTTTTGACTCCTCCCATTTCCTCCAAACACAAGGTGTTGCTCTGGGCACACACATGGGCCCGAGCTACACTTGCCTCTCGGCGTACCAGGGCCCCATCCCCGACCAACCAACTGACTCTCGCAGCTACCTGGACTACTCTTCCTCCCACCCTGCTTCCTGTATGGACTCCATCCCCAATTCCTCCGTCTACACCGCATCTGCTCCCAAATGTCCTCATTCTTCAGAGAACGTTGATTCCCCTCCCTCACTATAGATGAGGCTCACACCAGGGTCTCCTCCATACCCCGCAACACTGCTCTCTCTCCCCATTCCCCCACTCGCAAGGGCATTGTCCCCCTGGTTCCAACCTTTCACCCCACCAGCCGGCACATACAACACATAGTCCTCCGTCACTTTTGCCCACCTGCAACGAGACCCCAACACTCGCGACATCTTCCCATCCCCCCCCCCCCCCCCCCACCGGTCAACCTTCCGCAAAGACCGCTCCCTCTGCAACTCCCTTGCCAATTCTACCCTTCCATCCTGCTCCACCCCTTACCATATAACAATTGCAGCACGGAAACAGGCCATCTCAGCCCTTCAAGTCCATGCCGAACAACTTTTTTCCCTTAGTCCCACCTGCCTGCACTCATACCATAACCCTCCATACCCTTCTCATCCATATGCCTATCCAATTTATTTTTATATGATACCAATGAACCTGCCGCCACCACTTCCACTGGAAGCTCATTCCACACCGCTACCACTCTGAGTAAAGAAGTTCCCCCTAATGTTACCCCTAAACTTCTGTCCCTTAATTCTAAAGTCATGTCCTCTTGTTTAAATCTTCCCTATTCTCAAAGGGAAAAGCTTGTCCACATCAACTCTGTCTATCCCGCTCATCATTTTAAAGACCTCTATCAAGTCCCCCCTTAACCTTCTGCGCTCCAGGGAATAAAGACCTAACATTCAACCTATCTCTGTAACTTAGCTGTTGAAACCCAGGCAACATTCTAATAAATCTCCTCTGTACCCTCTCTATTTTGTTGACATCCTTCCTATAATTGGGCGACCAAAATTATACACCATACTCCAGATTTTGGCTCACCAATGCCTTGTACAATTTTAACATTACTTCCCAGCTTCTATACTCAATGCTCTGATTTATAAAGGCTAGCATACCAAAAGCTTTCTTTACCACCCTATCTATATGAGATTCCACCTTCAAGGAACTATGCACGGTTATTCCCAGATCCCTCTGTTCAACTGTATTCTTCAATTCCCTACCATTTACCATGTACGTCCTATTTTGATTTGTCCTGCCAAGGTAGGCACCTCACATTGATCAGCATTAAACTCCATCTGCCATCTTTCAGCCCATTTTTCCAACTGGCCTAAATCACTCTGTAGACTTTGGAAATCCTCTTCATTATCCACAACACCCCCTATCTTGGTATCATCTGCATACTTACTAATCCAATTTACCACCCCTTCATCCAGATCATTGATGTACATGACAAACAACAAAGGACCCAACACAGATCCCTGAGGCACCCCACTAGTCACCTGCCCCCAACCCGACAAGCAGCCACCCACCATTACCCTCTGGCTTCTCCCATTCAGCCACTGTTGAATCCATCTTGCTATTCCTGCATTTATACCAAACAGTTGAACCTTGTTAACCAACCTTCCATGAGGAACCTTGTCAAAGGCCTTACTAAAGTCAATATTAGACAACATCCACTGCTTTACCCTTGCCAATTTCCCTAGTAATCTCTTCAAAAAATTCAAGAAGATTAGTCAAACATGACCTTACAGGCATAAATCCATGTTGACTGTTCCTAATTAGACCCTGTTTATCCAGATGCTTATATTATCTCCAAGTATCTTTTCCATTAATTTGCCCACCACCGAAGTCAAACTAACCGGTCTATAATTGCTAGGTTTTACTTTTAGAACCCTTTTTAAACAATGGAACAACATGCGCAGTACGCCAATCCTTGGGGACTATTCCCGTTTCTAATGCCATTTGAAATATTTCTGTCATAGCCCCGGCTATATCTACACTAACTTCCCTCAATGTCCTAGGGAATATCCTGTCAGGACCTGAAGACTTATCCACTTTTATGTTTTTCAAAAGTGTCAGTACTTCTTTTACTTTGAAACTCATAGTATCCATAGCTACTCTACTAGTTTCCCTTACCTCACATAATTCAATATCCTTCTCCTTGGTGAATACCGAAGAAAAGAAATTGTTCAATATCTCCCCCATCTCTTTTGGCTCTGTAGATAGCTGTCCACTCGGTCTCTCCAATGGACCAATGTTATCCCTTGTTATCCTTTTGCTATTAATATAGCTGTAGAAACCCTTTGCATTTACTTTCACCTTACTTGCCAAAGCAACCTCATATCTTCTTTTAGCTTTTCTAATTTCTTTCTTAAGATTCTTTTTACATTCCTTGTACTCCTGAAGCACGTCATTTATTTCATGCTGCCTCTAATTATTGTAGATCTCCCTCTTTTTCCGAACAAGATGTCCAATTTCCCTTGAAAACCAGGGCTCTTTCCAATTTTTACTGGTTCCTTTCAACCGAACAGGAACATTAAGATTCTGTACTTTCCCCTTTAAATGTACATTTCTCTTCTACATCTTTCCCATAAAACAAAATGTCCCAGTTCACTCCTTTTAAATCATCTCATATCTCGTTAAAGTTAGCCTCTCTCCAATCAAAAATCTCAACCCTAGGCCCAGTTCTGTCCTTCTCCATAATTATATTGAAACTAATGGTATTGTGATCACTGGATCCGAAGTGCTCCCCAACACATACCTCCGCCACCTGTCCCATCTCATTTCTAACAGGAGGTCCAGCACTGCCCCTCCTCTAGTAGACACCTCTATGTATTGCTGCAAAAAACTATCCTGCACACATTTTACAAACTCCAAACCATCCAGCCCATTTACAGAATGTGTTTCCCAGTCCATGTGTGGAAAGTTGAAATCGCCCACAATCACTACCTTGTGCTCACTACTAATATCTGCTATCTCTTTACACATTTGCTCTTCCAATTCTCATTACCCATTTGGCAGTCTATAATATACCCCTATAAGTGTTGCTACACCTTTCCCACTTCTCAGTTCCACCCAAATAGCCTCCCTAGATGAGCCCTCCAATCTATCCTGCCAAAGCACTGCTGTAATATCTTCCCTGACTAGCAATGCAACACCTCCACCTCTTGCCACTCCAATTCTATCACACCTGAAGCAACAACATCCTGGAATATTTAGTTTCCAATCACAGCCCTCCTGCAGCCATGTTTCACTGATCGCCACAACATCATACTTCCAGGTGTCTATCCAGACTCTAAGCTCATCCACCTTTCTTACAATGCTCCTAGCATATTAAAATATGCACATTTAAGAAACCCCCCCATCTCTTATTCTCTGTTTATTTCCTTTTTTTCCATTCTCCTCGTGTCCAAGTGCTTCCCTTTTCTGCTTCCTGCTACACTTGTCCCTTAACCTCCTCTCTCGACTCCATTCAGGGACCCAAACAGTCCTTCCAGGTCCGACAGTAGTTCACCTGCACCTCCTCCAACCTCATCTACTGCATCCGCTGCTCTAGATGTCAACTGATCTATATCGGTGAGACCACGCGGAGGCTTGGCGGCCAGAGTGAGCAACACTGCAAGTTGGAGGAACAGCACCTCATATTCCGCTTGGGGAGTCTGCATCCTGGTGGCATCAACATTGAATTTTCTCAATTCTGTTAACTCTTGCTGTCTCCTCCCCTTCCCACTTCTCCCCCAGCCCTCGGTCTCGGTCTCCTCCTCCTCCTCCTTTTTCCTTTCTTCTCCCAGCCCCCCCATCAGTCTGAAGAAGGGTTTCAGCCCGAAACGTTACCTCGCTCCTTCGATGCTGCTGCACCCGCTGAGTATCTCCAGCCTTTTGATTACCCTCGTTAAAATGGCCGCCTCTGGCGTCACTCGCTTTGACTTCAATGGGAGACTGCCAGTATTAAAGATGGCCGCATATAACTTCACTCCTATTGACTTCAATGGGAGACTGCCAGTATTAAAGATGGCCGCCTATGGCTTCACTTCCAGTGACGTCAATGGGAGACTGCTAGTATTAAAGATGGCCGCTTATGGCTTCACTCGCATCGGCGTCAATGGGAGACTGCCAGTATTAAAGATGGCAGCCATGGCTTCACTCGCATTGACGTCAATCGGAGACTGCCAGTATCAAAGATGGCCGCCTATAACTTCACTCGCATTGACGTCAATGGGAGACTGCCAGTCAATGGAAGTGAAGCTCTGGCGGTCATCTTTAATATTAGCAGTCTCCCTTTAAAGTCAATGGGAGGGAACGCAAAACGCTGGAGAAACTCAGCGGGTGCAGCAGCATCTAAGGAGCGAAGAATACAGGGAACGTTGCGGGCCGAAACCCCACTTCAGATGTCAGTGGGAGTGAAGTCATAGCCTGCCATCTTTAATACTGGCAGTCCCCATTGAAGTCTATTGCAGTGAAGCCACATGCGGCCATCTTTAATACTGGCAGTCTCCCATTAAAATCAATTGCAGTATAGCCAGGAGACACAAAAGGCTGGAGAAACTCAGCGGGTGCAGCAGCATCTAAGGAGCGAAGTAGATAGGCGACGTATCGTGTCGAGACCCTTCTTCAGGCTGTGCGGCCATAATTAATACTGGCAGTCTCCCATTGAAGCTAATGGGAGTGAAGCTGTAGGCGGCCATATTTAATACTGGCAGTCTCCCATTTAAGCCAATGGGAGTGAAGCTGTAGGCGGCCATATTTAATACTGGCGGCCAGAGTGAGCAACACTGCAAGTTGGAGGAACAGCACCTCATCTTCCGCTTGGGGAGTCTGCATCCTGGTGGCATGAACATTGAATTTTCTCAATTCTGTTAACCCTTGCTGTCTCCTCTCCTTCGGGTCGAGACCGTTCTTCAGACTGTGCGGCCATCTTTAATACTGGCAGTCTCGCATTGAAGGCAATGGGAGTGAAGACATATGCGGCCATGTTTTATACTGGCAGTAACACATTGAAGCCAATGGGAGTGAAGTTATAGGCGGACATTTTAACTACGGTAGTCCGGGCGGGGAGCGACGACAGCACATTGACATCCATCGATCCATCGGTGAGTATTTTGGCCGCCGCCCCCCAGTGGACGGCTCTAATCTTGGGGAGAGACTTGGGTTAAATTCCCCCATTGAATGTGATTCGCTCTTGTCTGTCAGCAGCACATGGAATTTATTGTTGTGAGTAAATGTGTCCCTGTGATAGTTTGAAGCAAGAAGTCATGTTGAGCAACAGCTGCTGCTGCTGCAGCGTTTTGTCATTGGATGTGTTGCTGGAGATTCATGCTGCACATCCATCACACACACACACACTTGTATAAAGTTGTAACCAACACTTGATGTGTTCAATGAGCCGAGCAGTCTGCTGGAGTCAAAGCTAATGTCCCAGTTTGTTTTACACTTACTAAATGTCTCAATGGTCAGGGAACTATTTCATAATGAAACTGTTAGTTTGTCATTTCCACTTTCAGATATTTTTGCTGATAAAACGTCCTTAATTGCCAGAGTAAAGGCCTTTCTGAGCCCTCTGTAAGGAGTGTTGCACATTGTTTTCACCCTGTGCTCACAGATAAGACTTGGTTCTGCTTCTAGTTGATTACTGCGCAAACAGCTCATCAGTGGTTATCTGGCCCAGGTCGGACTGAGTAGAGTAGTGATTACATTTTGAACTGGGCCTTTTTCACCAAGTTGAGGAGATCTAGTTGCTCAATCCCCTTTTTAAATGACTTAACATCGGGGCGGTGCGTGTGTTGGGTGGTAACGTATTCCATTCCCTTGTCGTCCTTGGGTAAGGGGAATATTGGTAGCAAAGTTTATTGAAATTTAGCCAGTTGATGATGTAGGGACCGTTATTTTGTCTTGTTTCATGGCAGTTGGTGGTCTGGGATGACGTGAGATATGACGGTGTAATTTTGTGAATCTCCTTGTAAATTGCAATAAGTTAGCCTGATTCTGTGGAGCTCTAGGGTGTCCCATCCGAGAGAAGTCAACATATTATTCACGCATGATTTGTGCTTCTGGTCATGACATACAAAGCGGGATGCTCGGCGTTGTATTTTCTCCAGGGTGATCTTGTTGTTTTTGTTGAAAGGATCCCATATGACTCCACAATACACCAATTTGAGCCTGACCAAGGACGTGCAAGCATTCTCAATGATGGATGTACTACATGTGTGAACATTTATTTTGAGTAGACTGAGGGACAGTGATCCCAGGAGAAGTTGCAGCAGAATGATAGTAAAAACAAAGGATACTTTGAGGATTTCGGATTTGCAACACAGAATGCATTTTGTACATGTCAGTCCTCATTTCATTATTCAAATGAGTTGGGACTATTGGGTATGTGAGTGGGAATATGAAATTTGCACAAATCTATTGACCACTGTAGGATGACGGGTGACTTTCACATCCGTTTTTTTTTGGGCATGGAATTTGTTTTTAATATTGCCATTCCAGAAGATCTGAATGAAAAAGAGAAACATACTGGAAACACTCAGAAGTTTGATCAGCATTTGATTACTGTCCCAGTTCTGATAATAGATCATCCACCATTGCACTGCCCACTGTTTTCTGCATTCACTATTTTAATCAATAAAGTAAATACACAATGTCTTTATTACACTTGGAACATATGGTAGTCATTTGTACTTGGCCAGATCAAACTGAGTGGTAAGATAAACAAATACATTTGATTTAGATGCTAGAGGTTGTTTAAAGGTAGGGAGAGATCACTTGTCCACAGCTGGGATGGTTCAGGACCAGAAGTAGTACCATTTAATGCAGAATTGTATCTTTCAGCTGTGATAATAGAGAATGTCTGCAAGATAGCAGGATAATCCCAGTTTGTTGAGGATGAATCAGTTGGAGAGCTGAATGCTGAGAGGAACAGATGTTTGTTCAACAGTTCAGTAGTTCAATATGTAACTGGACAGTGAAATTCTTAAAGCACATATTTCACATGCAGGCATCACCATTTTCAAAGTCCAAATTTGGTCCGCCCGTGAGCTCGATGTCCTTGTGCAGTTCCTGTGAACCGACCTCCCTCCCCTCACCCATCTTTGTGTCCCATGGGGCGCCTGCAACTACTTTGAAGGGCTGTAGGCAAGAACCCAGTTCACCCTCCTGCTGGACCAGTCCAGCTCTCTCCCGGTAATGCCATCCGATGAACCTTTGGACGGTTTGGGTAGCGTCCTGTAGAGATGATTCTCCTGTGAAGTGGGACTGGTGGTGGTACTGCAGACATCACCTGACATCATGGAGATGCTGCAGAGTCCAGGCCTGGGATATAATCCTTCTGCTCTGGAATGGGATCTCTGGGGATGTGCCAGAGGAACAGTGAGGACTACAGTTTCCAGTGGAGTTGGGATGTTTGCAGTTGGCCCATGCAATAGTGTTTTTCAACTTCCAGCTAGTGAGTATCATGGTGGTGTGGAAGCTTTCATCCTGGATGGCAGGGTTGTGTTTGGAAGAGGGCCAGCAGAGTGTGGCAGTAATTCTCCATCCGAGGGTATTACTTCCCTTTCTCTGTCGTTTGACGCCTCCAATTAGATGAGGCGCAGATGTTGTGGATTGACCTTGTTTGGTCTGGAATAATGATACGGTGATCAGGGATTTGAAAGCTTCGAGGATGTGGCATAGATGATGAATTGGGACTTTGGGTAGATCAGCTAAAAAACATTTGGAATGCAGGGCAGACACGAGGTGCCAGGTGGTCTACTCCTGCGCTTGTTATTTGGATCTTGAGTTACAGAGGTATACCACAGCTTTTTGTTTTCAATGAGGTGTTTTTCCCATCTCCCCAATATTGCTGGCATTTGATGCTTCTGTTCCAGGAAATATTCTATGTGGAGTTCTTGTAATTTTGTGCACATCCTTCATTCATGATTTTTAAAATAACCACACAAAAGTTATGGAAACTTACAAGATTCTTAAGGGGTTGGACAGGCTAGATGCAGGAAGATTGTTCCCAATGTTGGGGAGGTCCAGGACAAGGGGTCACAGCTTAAGGATAAGGGGGAAATCATTTAGGACCGAGATGAGAAGGAATTTTTTCACACAGAGAGTGGTGGGTCTCTGGAACTCTCTGCCACAGAGGGTAGTTGAGGCCAGTTCATTGGCTATAATTAAGAAGCAGCTAGATGTTGCCCTTGTGGCAAAAGGGATCAGGGAGTATGGAGAGAAGGCACGATACTGAGTTGGATGATCAGCCATGATCATATTGAATGGTGGTGCAGGCTCGAAGGGTGGAATGGCCTACTGCTGCACCTATTTTCTATGTTTTTAAAACTAAGGAAGTTTGGCATTCCCCCAGTGACTTTACCTAACTTATCCTGATGCACTATAGACAGTGTCCCAGTGGAATGCATTACAACTTGAGTGTGGCAAGTACTCTGCTACGTACCATAAGAAATTACAGTTGTTCATGACCCTGACCCAAAACAAATCTCCCCAACTCTGCCAATCAACTCCACCTATGATGCACGCTGCTTCTCCTCCCATCGAAAACCCAAAAGCTGGAAAGCCTGTATGAAAAGATTCACTAAAATGGTGTTCAGATTATGTGATCAGGCTATTAAATACACACGTTGTATGCTGAGGAGGTAATCCACAACTCCCAATCGCCCTCATTGTGGCCGTTGCACTTTTCTATATCAGCATATTATCAGTTCAGGTCGGGAGGATTCCTCCCCCCCCCCCCCCCCCGCCACGGGTGCCATATATTCCCGTGCTAACTGCTCCATGGTTGGATAGTCGGCGACTAAACCGTCTCCCCCACCTTGTTTGCCAGGTGAGGAGGGGGCTGTAGATCCCAGAAGGACCAAAAACAAGACCTGTCAAAGGGCGGATGAGCTAGCGAGCCAACGGCTATCCACACTTCAGTAGAAGTTGCGATCACTGTCACACATAGCATTGTAAGGAATGATTATAACGCACACGCACCAAAATCCTATACTTCCCGCGGCGGAAGTCCGCAGGAACTGGAGGACACTGATGTGTGACAATAGACAATGGTCAATGGTCATAAATGCACCCAATATGTGCTAGTAATGCCCTGTTTGGCAGCTTGTTGACCCTCTGTGATTCCCTCCTACAGGGTTTAGGAGCCGTTGCTGTGGACGGAGAGACGGGGATGTGAGCGGCCATTGAGGGCGGCCAGGGTGCTGGTGAGCCCTCCTTCTGTTCGGTGTGCGGGCTGAGCTTCGAGGGGCTGAGCTTCAGTAGAGGACCACATGATGGGGCACAACAAGGAGAAACGTTATGAGTGTGACGTGTGTGGCAAGGCCTGGCAGCGCCCGAGCGATCTGGAGATCCACCGGCGGGAGCACACGGGAGAACATCCATTCACCTGCTCGGAATGCAGCAAGAGCTTCACCAGCTCCAGCCACCTGCTGCAGCACAACCGCATGCACTCTGGCGAGAGGCCCTTCAACTGTTCTGACTGCGGCAAGAGCTTCAAGACGGCGCATTCCCTGAAGAGGCACCGGCGGGTGCACACGGGCGAGAAGCCTTATGGCTGCTCCACCTGCGGCAAGAGCTTTTCCCGAATGTCAGGGCTGCAGCTGCACCGGGGGGTGCACAGCAGTGAGCGGCCCTTCACCTGCTCCGACTGCGGCAAAGGCTTCATGTTGTCCACGGACCTGAAGCAGCACAGGCGCGTGCACACCGGCGAGTGCCCTTACACCTGCAATGACTGTGGCAAGGGCTTCACCCACTCCAGCTCCCTGTTGAAGCACCAGTGCACCCACACTGGCGAGCGACCCTACACCTGTGCCCAGTGTGGCAAGGCCTTCACTCGCTCTGGCAACCTGCCACAGCACCAGCGCACCCACACCGGGGAGCGCCGCTGCACCTGCACCCAGTGCGGCAAGGCCTTCACTCGCTCTGGCAACCTGCTACAGCACCAGCGCACCCACACCGGCGAGCGACCCTACACCTGTGCCCAGTGCGGCAAGAGCTTCACCCAGTCCAGCAACCTGTTGAAGCACCATCGCACCCACACTGGCGAGCGTCCCTACACCTGTGCTCTGTGCAGCAAGGGATTCGCCGAATCAAGCACCCTGCTGAAACACCAGCGCACCCACACTGGCGAGCGCCCCTACACCTGTGCCCAGTGCGGCAAGGCCTTTGCTTGCTCCGGCAACCTGCTACAGCACCAGCGCACACACACTGGCGAGCGCCCCTACACCTGTACCCAGTGTGGCAAGGGCTTCATCCGCTCCACCCATCTGCTGTCCCACCAGCGGGTGCACACCGGCGACCGTCCCTTCCCCAGCCCAGTGTGTGGAGAGCGCCTTGCCATGGCCTCCCACGCCCTGTCTCACCAGCGTGTGCACACCAGGGGCCAGCCCTTCGACTGCCCGTACTGCGGTGAGGAGTTTGACAGCTCGCGGGGGTTGCGGCAGCACCGGCGGACCCACGCTGGCGAGCAACTGCTCCCACTGTGACTAGAGAGCAAGGGAGTTGCGGGAGCACCAGTGGATACACACCGGAGCGAGACCCTTTGTGTGCGCTGAGTGTGGCAAGGGTTTCACGTGCATGTCCAGCCTGTGGCAGCACTGGCGTCCCCACAGCAGGGAGCGTCCCTTCCCCTGCCTGTCCTGTGGTAAGGGCTTCAGCCACCTTGACCACCTGCTGGAGCACAGGTGATTCTACACCGGCCAGTGCCCCTTCACCTGCCCGCTCTGTGGCAAGGCCTTTGCCCTCTCCTCCAGCCTGCTGGCACACCGCCACATGGATGGGCGCAGTTTAGGTGAACACAAAATACTGGATGGAATGGGTAATGTTTCGGGTCGCTTCTTCAGTCACCCATTCCTTCTCTCCAGCCTGTCCCACTGAGTCACCCCAGCATTTTGGTTTCCTTTTTCAAAACCAGCATCTGCAGTTCCTTGTTTTTAACCATCTGGTTAACCATCTCTGCACCTTCCCCAAAGCCTCCACATCAGTCCTGTAATGGAGTGACCAGAACTGTATGCAATACTCCAAATGCCACCTGACCAATGTCCCTTAAAGCTGCACATCTACATTCCTCTCACTCCTCCCTCCCCATACTCCCCCCTCTCCCTCCATTCTCCCCCCCCCCCCCACTTGAACATAAATTCCCTCCACTCCATCCTCTTGTGCCCCCCTCCTGCAGGGATGACCATGTATAAATGACAGTACAATGTGTTGATTTTTAAATTATTTGTATTAGAAGCAAATACATATTATGCTAAAAACATTTCATATGTATCAATAATACATTATTAATATTATCAATGGTGGCTTCATTCTGCTTCTGATTTTTTTATAGATAGAATGTAAGAAAGGAAAAAATCCCACAAATGTCAAGATAAAGAAGAAAGAATGGAATGATTTACTAATAATACATAATTGGAGATAGGTTCACAGATTTTAAAGTATAACTTTTCATCTAATCCTGAGTTCAAGTTTCAGTTAGGTTCCCGTGCTGAGCCAATCTACCCTTTCAAATAATCGATGATTGAAGACCATATTCTAACAACAAATAATTGTTTGTCAAATAAGACAACACTGATTCTTTCCAGGTGTAGGGTCTCTGACATTTCCATAATCCACATTTTAATTGTGGGTGTTATTGGCCCTTTCCAAAATTTTAATATTAATTTCTTCCCAGTTAGTGTATTGTAGTCTAGAAAGTTTCATTGGTTTGTTTAGTTTTAACAACTTCAGAAATTATTCTAAAAATATCAATCCAGAAATGTTTGATGTTTATGCAATTTGCAAAAATATGTGTTGTTAGCTTCTAGATGCTGACATTAATCGCAGATAGGCGAGATATGTGGGAAAGTTCTATTTAGTTTTACTTTAGAGTAGTGGAATCTGTGTAAAACTTTAAATTGTATTAAAGCATGTCTGGCATTTAGCAAACATTGATGTATATATTGTTCACTTTTGGCCCAAATATCTTTCATTATAGATTGGCCTAATTCATTTTCCCAGGTATGTCTATATGATTCCATCAATGGGACCTCGTTATCTAAGAGGGTATTATAAATATAAGTTGTTAATTGCACTGTGTGTATGTGTGTGTGCATGTGTGTATGTGTCTACGTGTGTGTTTGCGTGTGTGTACAGATGGGGAGAGGGGGTGCAGGGGCAGACTATTATCTGATCGGTGGCTGATTAGGAAAAGAGGAGATGCAATGAGATCTGGATGTCATGTAACACCAGTCATTGAAAGTAGGCATACAGGTGCAGCAGGCAGTGAAGAAAGCGAATGGTATGTTGGCATTCATAGCAAAAGAATTTGAGTACAAGAGCAGGGAGGTTCTACTGCAGTTGTACAGGGTCTTGGTGAGACCACACCTGGAATATTGCGTACAGTTTTGGTCTCCTAATCTGAGGAAAGACATTCTTGCCATGAAGGGAGTACACCAGACTGATTCCTGGGATGGCAGGACTTCCATATGAGGAAAGACTGGATAGACTTGGATTGTACTCGCTGGAATTTAGAAGATTGAGGGGGGATCTTATAGAAACTTACAAAATCCTTAAGGGGTTGGAAAGGCTAGATGCAAGAAGATTGTTCCCGATGCTGGGGAGGTCCAGAACAAGGGGTCACAGTTTAAGGATAAGGGGGAAGTCTTTTAGGACCGAGACGAGAAGATAATTTTTCACACAGAGAGTGGTGAATCTGTGGAATTCACTGCCATAGAAGGTAGTTGAGGCCAGTTCATTGGCTATATTTAAGAGGGAGCTAGATGTGGCCCTTGTGGCTAAAGGGATCAGGGGGGTATTTTATCGATTTTAACATTTAAAAGTAAAGTAGATAGGTATATGGACGGGAAGGGAATGGAGGGGTATGGTCTGACTGCAGGTAGATGGGACTAGGGGAAAATAAATGGTCGGCACGGACTGGAAGGGCTGAGAAGGCCTGTTTCCGTGCTGTAATTGTTATATGGTTATATGGGTAGGGAGAGAAGGCAGGTACAGGATACTGAGTTGGATGATCAGTCATGATCATATTGAATGGTGGTGCAGGCTCGAAGGGTCGAATGGCCTACTCCTGCACCTATTTTCCATGATTCTGTGATTCAGTTAACTTTGTTTAACTTCATTTTAATTTTGTTCAGAGAGAGAGAGAGAGAGAGAGTGTCTCTTAAAGAGATAGATCTAATAGAAAATAAAGACCTAACTTGTTCAACCTTTCTCTGTAACTTAGTTGCTGGAACTCAGGCAACATTCTAGTAAATCTCCTCTGTACTTTCTCTATTTTGTTGACATCCTTCCTATAATTAGGCGACAAAATTGTACACCATACTACAGAATTGGTCTCACCAATGCCTTGTACAATGTTAACATTACTTCCCTACTCCTATATTCAATGCGCTGATTTATAAAGGCCAACACACCAAAAGCTTTCTTAACCACCCTATCTACATGTGAATCCACCTTCAGGGAACTATACATAGTTATTCCCAGATCCCTCTGTTCCACAGCATTCCTCAATTCCCTACCATTTACCATGTATGACCTATTTTGATTTGTCCTGCCAAGATGTAGCACCTCACACTTATCAGCATTAAACTCCATCTGGCATCTTTCAGCCCACTCTTCCAAACGGCCCAAATTTCTCTGTGGACTTTGAAAATCTACTTCATTATCCACAACACCACCTATCTTAGTATCATCTGCATACTTACTTATCCAATTTTCCACCCCATCGTCCAGATCATTGATGTACATGACAAACAACATTGGACCAACACAGATCGCTGAGGCACCCCACTGGTCACCGGCTTCCACCTGACAAACAGCCATCCACCATTCCTCTCTGGCATCTCCCATTCAGCCATTGTTGAATCCATCTTGCTACTCCACCATTAACACCCAAAGATTGAACCTTCTTAACCAACCTTCCATGGCGTTACTGAAATCCATATTGAAAACATCCACTCCATTATTTTCATCAATTTCCCTAGTAACCTCTTCAAAAAATTCCAGAAGGTTTGTCAAACATGACCTTCCTGGCACAAATCCATGTTGAGTGTTCCTGATCGGACCCTGTTTTTCCAGATGCTTATATATATTATCTCTAAGTATACTTTCCATTAATTTGCCCACCACTGACATGGACAACTAACAGGTCTATAATTGCTAAGTTTATTCTTTGAATCCTTTTTAAACAATGGAACAACATGAGCAATCCTCCGGCACTATTCCTGTTTATAATGACAGTTGAAATATTTCTGTCAAAGCCCCTGCTATTTCTACACTAACTTCCCTCAATATCCTGGGGAATATTCTGTCAGGACCTGGAGACATCCACTTTTATATTTTTCAAAAGTGTCAGTACTTCCTCCTCTTTGAATCTCATAGTTTCCATAGCTACACTACTTTTTTCCCTTACCTCAGAGTTCAATATCCTTCTCCTTGGTGAATACCGACGAAAAAGAATTGTTCAATATCTCCCCCATCTCTTTTGGCTCTGCCGATAGCTGTCCATTCTGGCTCTCTAATGGACCAATTTTATCCCTCGTTATCCTTTTGCTATTAATTTAGCTGTAGAAACCCTTTGGATTTACTTTCACCTTTCTTGCCAAGGCAACCTCATATCTTCTTTTAGCTTTTCTAATTTCTTTCTTAACATTCTTTTTACACTCTTTATACTCATCCAGCACCTCATTTACTCCATACCTCCTATAAAAATTGTAGATATCTCTCTTTTTTCGAACCAGGTGTCCAATTTCCCTTGAAAACCATGGCTCTTTCCAATGTTTACTATTTCCTTTCAACCGAACAGGGACATGAAGATTCTGTACTCTTACAATTTCCCCATTAAATGTCTTCCATTTCTCTTCTACATTCTTTCCCATAAAACTCTCCTTTTAAATCCTTACGCATTCACTCAAAGTTAGCCAATCAAAAATCTCAACCCTTGGTCCAGTTCTGACTCTCTCCATAATTATATTGAATCTAATGGTATTGTGATCACTGGACCTGAAGTGCTCATTTTAGAAACCCACCATCCCTCATTCTCTGTTTATCATCTTTTTCCTCTTTCTCGCCTACATTTTGGGTCCGAGTGCTTCCCTTCTCTGCCTCTTGCCCCACACCCTGTCCCCTAGCCCCCTCTACCCGAGTCCTTCCCCCCAGCCTTTCTAGTTTAAATACATATTACTGGTATGTGTTTATGTGTTTATCAGTTGCATGTATATATATGTCCGTATGCATCTCTAAAAATTGTCTGGGGTACGTCTAAATTCTATCTTAAATGAATGATTAGCTATAGTAGATTATATATTGTATATTATGTCACATATTACATTACTATTGATGCATTATCATTATTATTATCATTATAAGCAATGTTATTAATAATGATAATAATTTATTATTTAATTAATTATTAAACCTGGAAGAAGGGTTTAGGGAGAAGGGGTGAGATTAAATAAGTTATTCTTCTCACTCCTTTTCGAGCTTGTAAAGAAAAAGTGTTGGACATTTTAATTTTGCCTTATGCTTTTCATTGTTTTGCAAATATTGCCTGGAATGTCCAATTGTTTGACTATTTCGATTTTGTTGTTGCTATTTATTCCTAATTATGTCTTCACCTGTCCGGATCAAATAAATAAATAAAATGCCATGGGGGGCCATCTTTAATACTGGCAGTCCCATTGAAGAGAATGTGGGGTGGTCAAATGCGGCCATCTTTAATACTGGCAGTCCCCATTGAAGTCAATGCGAGTGAAGTCAGTCTGAAGAAGTCAGTCTGAAAAATACCAGCCTGAAGAAGGGTCTCGACCCGAAACGTCGCCTATTTCCTTCGCTCCTTAGATGCTGCTGCACCCGCTGAGTTTATCCAGCTTTTTGTGTAACCCTCGATTCTCCAGCATCTGCAGTTCCTTCTTTAACACGCGAGTGAAGTCATAGGCGGCCATTTTAAATACCGCTGTCTGGCCGGGCCGGGGGGCGCGCTGCGCATGCGTCACCCTCAGCGCACGTTCCGCCCCCCCCGCCGCCGTCATCACCGCGCGCATCCGTCTCGTCTCCAGGCCGGCGGGCGATCGTGGTCCTCCAGGCCGGTCCTCCAGGCGCGGTAAGCGGCCGCAGCGCGCGGGCGGGCGCGGGGTTGGCTGTTGGAGCGCACGAGCGAGCGCGGGAACAAGATGAAGATGAACCCGGACCCTGGTGAGAGAGAGAGAGAGAGGCAGAGAGAGAGAGACAGAGAGAGAGAGGCAGAGAGAGAGAGACCGAGAGAGAGGCAGAGAGAGAGAGAGAGACAGAGAGAGAGACAGACAGAGAGAGACAGAGAGAGAGAGACAGAGAGAGAGACAGACAGAGAGAGAGGCAGAGAGAGAGAGAGAGACAGAGAGAGAGGCAGAGAGAGACAGAGAGAGAGAGACAGACAGAGAGAGGCAGAGAGAGAGAGACCGAGAGAGAGAGAGCAGCAATGTTAAAAAAATTTGAGATTTTAAAAATCAAGTCTGCAATTTATCCCATCAGATAAAGCATAAAAATAAGTTTAATTTGACACCTAATTCACTTTCATATCTTCAGTATTAAAAAAAGTTAGGGCCATGTTCATACTCGGAAATTAGCAACTTGCTTCCTATTGCTTTTCTATTGACTTTACACAAAAGTTGTGATCGAGGACAGTCAAAAGCCCATAACTTCCTTAAAAATTAAGAGAACTGAAAGAAATGTTCAGTTATTATAGATTGAAGTATTCTGAAACAAATATGAAACAATCTTACTTGGATGACCTGAAATTAAAGCATATAATTAGTTAGTTACCCAATTGTAGCCAATTACAAAATTCAATTACTAGATCTAAACATTTATCAATTGCTTAAGAAAAAATTAAAAACAAAATTAAAGCCGAAGTGTCTAATTAACAGTCGCACAATAATTCACAATATAACTTGATTTTTAAATCAAATTGTCATTAATTTAGAGGCCAAATTGAAGGAATTCAGTGTTTAATACCTGTAAATTAATGGGCATTTTAAACGGCTTGCGAGTGGGATTTTCTGGAACGCGATGGATTAGAACATTGCGGTTGCGGTGAATTTAAACCCAATATCGGCAGGAAATTTTCTGTCAGTTCATATGGGGACTAAATCACCGTTTCACAACATGAAATATTGATTAAGGTCCCCCAAAAAAGCAAGTTTATATGTAAAAATAAACAGCTTTCACTTTCCTGTCCCCTACGTAAAATCCGTCCCCGCTGTCGGCGTTCACGGCATTAGGAGCTAATTTTTATTTTACTGCAGCAATGAAATAGTCGGGCTATTTTTTTTTTTAAACGGACTTACCGGCAGTCGGAACGAATCTCCAAAAATAGCCCTCACTCCGAGAAAATAAAGCTCCAGATGGCAAGGGGAAAACCACATTTTAACCCGCCCCCCCCCCCCCATAAAGGCGCCAAAGTCGCGTACACGGCAAGCGGCACAACTGCAGCACCGCTAAAGGTAAGTTTTGTAACATACCCAGAGAGAGAGAGAGAGAGAGGGAGGGACAGAGAGAGACACACAGAGAGAGGGACAGAGAGAGGGGTCCCTGGAGAGGGAACACGCGGTGTTCACGGGGACTGTGGGGGCCTTTCGTCAGCGCTGGTCGCCGCGTGGGGTTGAGGCGATTATAAATGAATGTACTGTTGTACTACAATGATCTGTTCATTATAGTGTGATTTTTGATTGTGTTTTGATGTGTTGTATTTTATGATTTGTGTTGAATAAAGTTTTTGAAATGGAAAAAAAAAAAAAAAAAAAAGAGAGAGGGAGACGGAGGGAGGGAGGGAGACGGAGGGAGAGAGAGACAGACGGAGAGGGAGAGAGAGACAGACGGAGAGGGAGAGAGAGACAGACGGAGAGGGAGGGGGAGAGAGACAGATGGAGAGGGAGGGAGACGGAGAGGGAGGGAGACGGAGAGAGAGACAGATGGGGAGGGAGAGGGGCACAGAGAGAGTGAGGGCCAGACAGAGACACATAGAGAGTTAGAGAGAGTTTATTGTCACGTGTCCCAGATAGGACAATGACATTCTTGCTTTGCGGCAGCACAACAGGATATTGTAGTCATAAATACCGATTAGATCAGTGTGTCCATACACCATAGAATATATATATATACACACATCAGTAAACAGATAAACTGCAATAGGCTGTTATAGTTCAGAGTTTTGTATCAGTTGTGTTTAATAGGCTGGTGGCTGTGGGGAAGCAGCATTTACGGCCCTGTTTTTGTATTCAAGCCCTCTCGAAGTAAAAGTCTCGAAGCAATATATAGTGCTGTTCCTCCAATTTGGGCTGGGCCTCACTCTGACAGTGGCAGAGGCCCAGGACAGAAAGATCAGTGTGAAATAAATCGTCCAATTTGACTTGAAATACCAAATAATTCTTTTTTGATCATTTTCAACAAAGTCCAGAAGGGCCACGAATGCCAGGTTAGTAATCATTATATTTTTTAAAAGTTCCTTGTTATAAAATAACTTAAGTTTAGAGATACAGCGCGGCAACAGGTCCTTCCTTCGGCCCACTGAGTCCGTACCGACCAACGATACCCGCACACTAACACTATCCTACACACACAGGGGACAATTTATAATCTTTACCGAAGCCAATTAACCTACAAACCTGCATGTTTTTTTGAGTGTGGGAGGAAACCAGAGCACCTGGAGTAAAGCCACACTGGTCACATGGAGAACGTGCAAACTCCATACAGACAGCACTCGAGATTGAATTTGGGTCTCTGGTGCCGTGAGGCAGCAACTCTACCATGCCAAATATGGTGAACTTGGGTCCAAAATGTGGACACAAAGAATTGCAGATGCCGGTTAATAGACAAAAAAGACACAGAGTGTTGGAGTAACTCAGTGGGTCAGGCAGCATCTCTGGAGAACATGGACAGGTACAAAGTGCTGGAGTAATTCAGTGGGTCAGGTAGCATCTGTGGAGAACATGGACAGGTACAAAGTGCTGGAGTAACTCAGCGGGTCAGGCAGCATCTGTGGAGAGAAGGAATGTGCGACATTTCGGGTCGAGACCCATCTTCACACTATGTCAGGGGAGAGAAAAACAAGAGATATAGACAGTGATGTGGAGAGATACAGATTGAGGCCCAGCGCAAATTGGAGGAGCAGCACCTCATATTTTGCTCGGGCAGCTCACACCCCAGCGGTATGAACATTGACTTCTCTAACTTCAAGTAACCCTTGGTTTCTCTCTCTCCCAATCCCCTCCCCCACCTGAGTTCTAATTTCACAGTCATCCTAAGTTTCATCTCTTCATTATGGAGCAGAATTAGGCCATTCGACCGATCGAGTCTACTCTGCCATTCAATCCCGGCTGATCTATCTATCTCTCCCTCCTAACCCGATTCTCCTGCCTTCTCCCCATAACCCTTGACACCCGCACTAATCAATAATCTATCAATCTCTGCCTTAAATATATCCACTGACTTGTGGCCTCCACCAATGTCTGCGGCAATGAACCACCCTCTGACTAAAGAAATTCCTCCTCATCTCCTTCCTAAAGAACATTTCTTTAATTCTGAAGCTGTGCACTCTGGTCCAAGACTCTCCCACCAGAGGAAACATCCTCTGCACATAATCTCACAGATTCACCACCCTCTGGCTAAATAAATTCCTCCTCATCTCCTTCCTGAAGGAACGTCCTTTAATTCCGAGGCTGTGCCCTCTGGCCCTAGACTCTTCCACTAGTGTAAACGTCCTCTCCACATCCACTCTCTCCAGGCCTTTCACTTTTCGGGTGAAGTTCCAATGAGGTCCCCCCCTCGTTCTTCTAAACTCCAGCGAGAACAGGCCCAGTGCCGACAAACGCTCATCGTACGTTAACCCACTCATTCCTGGGATGGTTCTTGTAAACCTCCTTTGGACGCTCTCCAGAGCCGGCACATCCTTCCTCAGATATGGGGCCCAAAACTACTCACAATATTCAAAATGTGGCCTGGTCTTATATTGACTAGAATTTAGAAGGCTTAGAGGGGGTCTTATTGAAACATATAAGATTATTAAGGGTTAGACGTGGTTAGACCCGCTAGAGGCAGGAAACGTGTCCCTGATGTTGGGGAATGCAGAACCAGGGGCCAAATTTTAAGAATAAGGAGTCGGCCATTTAAGACTGAGATGGGGAGAAACCTTTGCACCCAGAGAGTTGTGATTCTTTGGCCAATTAAGACTGAGGTGAGGAGAAACTTTTCCACGCAGAGATTTGTGAATCTGTGGCCATTTGGGACTGAGATGAGGAAAAACGTTTCCACCCAGAGCGTTGTGAATCTGTGGCCATTTAAGATTCAAGAGAGTTTATTGTCATGTGTCCCAGATAGGACAATCACATTCTTGCTTTACTTCAGCACAACAGAATATAGTAGGCATAAATAAATACAGATCAGATCAGTGTGTCCATATACCATTGGAAAAGAAATATATATATATATATATATATATATATATATATATATATATATATATATATATATATATATATATAGTCCCCATCCTACACCTTCCAAAGTCCACAATCAGTTCCTTGGTTTTGCTGGTGTTGAGGGCCGGTTTATTGTGCTGGCACCATTTGGTCAAACAGCCGATCTCACTTCCCTACTCTGAATCATCTCCATCAGTCATACATCCCACAACAGTAGTGTCGTCGGCGAACATGATGATGGAGTTCGCACTATGTCCGGCTAAGCAGTCATAAGTATAGAGTGAGTACAGTAGGGGGCTGAGCACGCAGCCTTGAGATGCTCCTGTGCTGATTGTTATCGAGGCTGACACATTTACACCAATACGAACATACTGTGGTCTGTAAATGAGGAAGTCGAGGATCCAATTGCAGAGGGATGCGAAGAGACCCAGTTCTGCGAGTTTGGTAACCAGCTTGGAGGGGATGATTGTATTAAATGCCGAGCTGTAGTCAATGAATAACAGCCTGACATATGGTTTTTGTTGTCCAAGTGGTCCAGAGCGGAGTGGAGAGCCAGCGAGATTGTCTCCACTGTTGATCTGTTGTGGCGGTAAGCGAACTGCAGTGGTCCAGGTTTTTGTTTATGTATGAGTTGACTTGCGCCATGATCAGGCTCTCAAAGCACTTCATCACCACAGACGTTAATGCCACTGGTCGATAGTCATTGAGGCAAGTCGCCTTGCTCTTCTTGGGCACCGGTATTATTGATGCCCTTTTAAAGGAGGTGGGAACCTCAGACCTCAGAAGTGAGCGGTTGAAAATGTCCGTAAAAACTCTCGGGTTTAGAACACTCCTGGATATACCATCAGGTCCAGGCACTTTTCGAGGGTTCTGAAAGATCTTCTGACCCCTCTGAAAGATCTTCTGACTTTGGCCTCTGTGACTGTGCCTGAAATACCATCACAGCAAATGGGGGCTCGGGAAGGCACATCAGTGTTCTGCCTATCAACGCGTGTGTAAAATGTATTGAGCTCATCAGGGAGTGATGCTTCGCTGAAATTTGAGCTGCCTCCTGATTTTGCCTTGTAGGAGGTGATTGCATTCAAGCCCCGCCACAGTTGCCGAACATCCCTCATCCTCCAGCTTGGAGCAGAAGTCCCCTTTGGCCTTTTTGATGGCCTTACCAAGGTCGTATCTGTACTTCTTGTTGACCTCTGCATCACCAGACATGAATGCCTGGGATCTGGTCTTCAGAAGAATGCGGATCTCATGGTTCATCCAAGGCTTCTGGTTAGGAAACACTCAGAAGGTTTTTGTTGGGATGCAGTCCTCCACACATTCCTTTATGAAGTCTGAAACGACTGTGGCATATTTATTCAGGTCCGTTGCCGAGTCCCTGAACATTGCCCAATCTACAGACTCCACAGAGAGAGAGAGAGAGAGGGAGCCCTATAGAAAGGGACTACACACACCACACAGTACCTCACTCTGTCTGCTCCAGGATTGACTACTTTTTAATGAATACGGGCGAACACTGTACATAGGATCACAGAGTGTAAAATCGGGGTTGCAGATATATCTGATCACAGTGCGATCAGCTTGACAGTGCACCTGAATAGTAGAGAGGGAGAAAGATGGAGAGAGGGACAGAGATAGAGAGGGACAGAGACCGAGCGAGAGACAGAGAGAGAGAGAGAGAGAGAGAGAGAGAGAGGGGGTGTGGGAGGGGGAGGGAGCGAGATATAGAGAGAGAGATGGAGAGAGATATAGTGAGTGAGAGCGAGACACACAGAGAGAGAGAAAGAGAGAGAGATGGAGAGATAAATAATGAGAGAGAGAGATAGAAATAGATAGTGAGGGGGAGAGAGACACAGAGAAAGACGTAGGAGGCAGAGAGTCAGAGAGAGGGAGAGAGACAGAGCAAGAGAAAAGAGAGAGGGACAGTGAGTGATAGTGGGAGATTGGAATCGGCACACCGAGAGAGAGATGGATGAGAGAGGCAGAGAGACAGATAGTGAAAGACGAAGGGAGACTGATAGAGAGAGACGAGAGAGAGAAAGAGAGACAGAAGAGAGAGGGAGACAAAGAGAGAGCGAGAGAGACAGAGAGAGAGCGCCGACCAGCGATCACGCCGTACACCAGCACTATCCTACGCACATTTGGAACAATTTAACAATTTGCAGAGGCTGATTAATTTACAACCCTGAACGTCTTTGACATGTTGGAAGAAACCGGAGCACGCACGCAGGTCAAGGAGAGAACGTACAAGCTCCGCACAGACAGCACCCGTAGTCATGGCCGAGCCCGGGTCCCTGGCGGTGAGGCAGCAACTGTACCGCTGCGCCACTGTGCCGTGCTAAGTTATATAACCGTTTTCTCCGCCATAAATGCACCCAATATGTGCTAGTAATGTCCTGTTTGCCAGCTTGTTGACCCTCTGTGTTCCCCTCCTGCAGGGTTTAGGAGGCGTTGCTGTGGACGGTGAGACAGGTGAGCCCCCTCCAATCTGCTCGGTGTGCAGGCTGAGCTTCGGGGGGCTGAGCTTCAGTGGAGGACCACATGACGGGGCACAACAAGGAGAAGCATTATGAGTGCGACGTGTGTGGCAAGGACTGGCACTGCTGGAGCAAGCTGGAGATCCACCGGCGGGTGCACACGGGCGAGAAGCCCTATGGCTGCTCCACCTGCGGCAAGAGCTTTGCCCGGATGTCGGGGCTGCGGCTGCACCGGGGGGTGCACAGCAGTGAGCGGCCCTTCACCTGCTCCGACTGCGGCAAAGGCTTCATGTTGTCCACGGACCTGAAGCAGCACAGGCACGTGCACACCGGCGAGCGTCCCTACACCTGCAACACCTGTGGCAATGGCTTCACCCACTCCAAATACCTGTTGAAGCACCAGCTCACCCACACCAGCGAGCGGCCCTACACATGCGCCCTGTGCGGCAAGGGCTTCACCCGGCCCAGCAACCTGCGGTTGCACCAGCGCACCCATACTGGGGAGCGGCCCTACACCTGCGCTCACAGCGGCAAGGGCTTCAGCCGCACCGACAGCCTGCTGAAGCATCAGCGCACCCACACCGGGGAGCGGCCTTACACGTGCGCTCACTGCGGCAAGGGCTTCACCCAGTCCGGCAGCCTGCTGTTGCACCAGCGCACCCACACCGGGGAGCGCCCCTACATCTGTACCCAGTGTGGCAAGGGCTTCGCTCAGTCCAGCAGCCTGCTGTCCCACCAGCGGGTGCACACTGGCGACCGTCCCTTCCCCAGCCCAGTGTGTGGAGAGCGTTTTGCCATGGCCTCCCATGCCCTGTCTCACCAGCGCGAGAACACCAGTGGCCAGCCCTACGACTGCCCATACTGCGGTGAGGATTTTGACAGCTCGCGGGGGTTGCGGCAGCACCGGCGGACCCACGCCGGCGAGCAGCTGCTCCCACTGTGACAAGGGCATGGGGGCTGCGGGAGCACCAGTGGATGCACACCGGAGAGAGACACTTTATGTGCTGAGGGAGGCAAGAGTTTCACCCGCATGTCCAGCCCATGGCAGCACCGGCGTACCCACAGCGGGGAGCATCCCTTCCCCTGCCCGTCCTGCGGTAAGGGTTTCACCCGCCTTGACCACCTGCTGGAGCACCGGCTAAACGACACCGGCTGGCACCCCTTCACCTGCCCGTTCTGTGGCAAGGCCTTTGCCCGCTCCTCCAGCCTGCTGGCACACCGCCACGTGGATAGGTGCTGTTTAGGAAAAAACAAAATACTGGAAGGAAAGGGTAATGTTTCGGGTCGTTTCTTCAGTCACCCATTCCTACTCTCCAGAGATGCTGCCTGTCCCGATGAGTTACTCCAACATTTTGTGTCCTTTTCTCAAATCCAGCATCTGCACTTCCTTGTTATTAAACCATTCTGCTTAACCATCTCTGCACCTTCCTCAAAGCCTCCACTCCTGTAATGGAGTAACCAGAACTGTATGCAATACTCCAAATGCTACCTGACCAATGTCCCTTAAAGCTACATTCCTCTCACTCCTCCCTCCCCATATACTCCCCACTTCCTCCATTCTCTTCCCCCCACCCCGAACACAAATTCTCTCCATCCTCCCATGAACCCCCTCCTGCAGGGACGACCATGGCTGAAAAGGGAAGTCAGGGACAGAAAAATTAAAGTTTAGAAGTACAATGTAGCAAATTTGAGTGGGAAGCAAGAGGATTGGGTTATCTTTGTAGATCTCGCCACTCCCGTCTGGCAAATTGATTAAAAGATTGCTTTGGTTTACCTTTAACAATTTTGTTGCTATCTGCTTTCTATAAGAGACGAACTTTGACAACTGTTGTTTGGAATTCTTCAGAATTCATGTTGTACTATCAATAATGAAAGAAAATGCCAACCATCCAGAAATGATAAGAAATTATTCTCGCCTCTATGCATATCTGTACCGTAGGGCAATCGCACACCTCCCCACTACTTCAAAGATAGTTCCTGCACTTGGCAATATCGTTTAGTGTTTGGCGGCTGAAACGCGGCGGTGGAGCGACAGACAGGCCGGCACCCGGGTGAATCATCCCATGTGGGGGTCCGGGGGGTGAATCACCCCATGTGGGAGTCTGTGGCGGTAAATCACCCCAAGTGGTGGTCCGGGGGGGGGGGGGAGTGAATCACCCTGGTGTGTGGGTCAGGGGGCGGGGGTGAATCATCCTGGTAGGGGGTCGAGGTGCCGGAGCAGCCCGGTCAGTGACTCTGGGTGGGTGGAGGGACCAGACTGTCCCCAACTCTGCTGCTGCTGACGGGGACATTGCTGGGTTTTCATCCCCGTGTGTCCGCTGCCCGGAGCCGTGTGTGTGTGTGCGCGCTGCCAACCCACAGCCTATGACAGTGCGGAGGTAGCCAGCTAGTCACCCGTGGCCGTTGCCGCCGACCTTCACCAACTCACCGACACCGCCGAACCTCACTGCCTCGCCGGAGCTGCCGACCCTCGCTGCCTTCACGTTCATCCACTGACCGGCTCTTCCGACACTTCGCCCGAGTGCCATTCCACTCCCCGCGGGCCTCGACAAGCGACTCTGCCGGCCCTGGCCACTCCACCGCCCACCAGTGGGCTGCAGCCGTCGCCTTACCAGAGTCCTAGGCTCAGCATGGGGCCTGGAGTCTCCACGCTGCAGACTCTCACACCATGTGGTCTAATGCTCACCCTCCTCCCACAGGGAACCTCAATAGACAATAGGTGCAGTAGTCGGCTATTCGGCCCTTGGAGCTAGCACCGCCATTCAATTTGAGCATGGCTGATCATCCACAGTCAGCACCCTTCCCACCAGCGGTGCCGTACGATGGCTGCTCCGCCGGCAGACTTCGATTTTTCAGCTTTTTAAAAAAAAATTAGTATTTGTTTAAAGTTTGTTTTAATGTTCTTCTTGGTTATTGGTTTCTTGGTCCTCCAAAATATTCCAAACTAAATTTAAACTGGAGGTGGTGGAGCGAGGACTTAAGCCAGAAAGGGTTTTTGGGAAGAAACAGCTACCTTAAATTTAGTTGCATCTGGTTGAGTAACTATAGTTGGGTGGAGATTATTCCATGCTTTAATTGTGCGGGGGAAGAACGAATTGCTGTACACATCTGTCTTGGTAGCTGGAATCACAAATTGGATCGAAAGCCCTCGTCTGCTCCTAATTGGTTTGGGTTTGGTGTTGGTCTTGTAATCTATGTCAAGCTGACCATTTAACATTTTGTAAAAACAGGTGAGCTTCACGCCTGACTTGCTGAGGGTTCCACCCCAGTGACTTCAGAAGTTTGGTAACACTCACTTCTCTCTCATAGGTGTTAGTAACAAATCAAGCTGCCTGCCTTTGGACACGTTCGATGGAAGAAATGTTTTTATTTGTGTAAGGGTCCCATGCCGCAACTGTGTAGTCCAAATGAGGTCTTATGAGGGAGAAGTATGGCTTCTCCTTGACAGAACTTGAACAATGATGAAAGTTGCGCCTCAGAAAATTTAGGACACGTTGCTTTCACCATTGCATGATGAGTCTGACCATTCCAACGCAGATCATTCTGCAATTTGATGCCAAGATACTTGGTTTGTTTGTATTCTTCAAGGATGGCACCAAGTTTATTGTAAGATGTTTCACCTGGTTTCCTCTTTCTGGTGACACGCATGGTTTCACATTTGGACGGGTTGAACTGCATGCCCCATTGTGGTGACCACTCAACCATTGTATCGAGATCCTTTTGGAGAACATCTTCATCATCAGCTGACTTAATTGGATGGTACAGCAAACAATCATCAGCGAATAGTCTGGTCGTGCTTGCGACTTTTTCATGGATGTCATTTATGTGAAGCAAAAACAGATGTGCCCTGAGGTGTACCACTCAACACTGGATCGTCCAGCGTGGGGGAGTTTACATCACCCCGATGCGGGAGCTTGATCGCCTCGACGTGGAGGGCCAAAACGCCGCCGGCTACGGGAGTCAAGAACGTCCCGTCAATGGAGGGCTCGAGGCCCCCGACCGCGGAAGAACAAAGGGAAGAGACTTGAACTTTATTTCGCCTTCAATCACATTGGGGAATGTGTAGGAATCAGTGCAGCGGATGTTCATGTGAAAATGTATTTTGGGTGATCTGTTACTTTTTATTTATAGGACTGACTTGGCAATGAAATTCCATGTATGTTGTAAAACATACTTGGCAAATAAAGTTCTATTCTGATTCGTTCTTGCCTTCTCCCCATATCCCCTGACTCTGCTATCTTTAAGAGCCCTATCTAGCTCTCTCTTGAAAGCATCCAGAGAACCGGCCTCCACCGCCCTCTGAGGCAGAGAATTCCACAGACTGACAACTCTGTGTGAAAAAGTGTTTCCTCATCTCCGTTCTTAAACTGTGGCCCCTGGTTCTTGATTCCGCAACATCGGGAACATGTTTCCTGTTTCTAACATGTCCAAACCCTTAATAATCTAATATGTTTAGGGCTCTCATGTAACATTTTTTTCACTGTTGCCAGCCAGGCAACTTAGGCAGCTTTTTAGGTTGCCAAATGACAGTTTAGGTGGTCATTTAAGACGGCTTGCATGACCCGTTTGATAATGTGCTTAGACGAAGTCCGTAGTTACCAGTTGGAATTATGCGCAATTAAATATTCAGCTTATTATTTCTGCTTCAAATCAAGTCACAAACTAAACATATTCACCAATCAAGACATGATTGTCTTGATACCACAATGACATGCAGCAAAATTATAATACAGTATCTCATCTCTTTTTACACATTGCAATGAATGCAATTTCAATTATTTCCTTCCACTTCCAAACACAATTGTGGTTGGATCATTCAGTGTATGACCCACCTGTGTCTAGGTGGGACTAGGGGAAAGTAAATGGTTGGCACGGACTGGAAGGGCCGAGAAGGCCTGTTTCCGTGCTGTAATTGTTATATGGTGTGTATATATTTATATAATGGTATATGGACACACTGATCTGTTCTGTAGTGAAGCCTACTAGAAACATAGAAAAATAGGTGCAGGAGTAGGCCATTCGGCCCTTCGAGCCTGCACCGCCATTCAATGTGATCATGGCTGATCATCCAACTCAGTATCCCATACCTGCCTTCTCTCCATACCCCCTGAACCCTTTAGCCACAAGTGCCACATCTAACGCCTTCTTAAATATAGCCAATGAACCGGCCTCAACTACCTTCTGTGGCAGAGAATTCCAGAGACTCACCACTCTCTGTGTAAAGAATGTTTTCCTCATCTCGGTCCTAAAGGAATTACCCCTTATCCTTAGACTGTGACCCCTTGTTCTGGACTCCCCCAACATCGGGAACAATCTTCCAGCATCTAGCTTGTCCAACCCCTTAAGAATTTTGTAAGTTTCTATAAGATCCCCCCTCAATCTTCTAAATTCCAGCGAGTACAAGCCGAGTCTATCCAATCTTTCCTCATATGAAAGTCCTGACATCCCAGGAATCAGTCTGGTGAATCTTCTCTGTACCCCCTCTATGGCAAGGATGTCTTTCCTCAGATTTGGAGACCAAAACTGTACGCAATTTTACTACGTACACTATGTTCTGTTGCGCTGAAGCAAAGCAAGAATTTTATTGTCGTACCAGGGACACGTGACAATAAACTCTCTTGTGTCTCTTGAAACTTGACGGCGACCCCTCACCAAGATGGCAGCCAATAACCTCTCATATTTAGACGGCCGCAGTCAACCCCTCATCAAGATGGCCGCCGGCTGCCGACCAATCAGCGGCGCCGACCCCTCCTGCGCTCACCAAGATGGCCGTCCGCCCGCCCCGGGCCGAGTCTCCCCATCGACCGCATCAAAATGGCGGCAGAGAAGCGGCAGTCGGTGACGTCGCTGCGGACGGAGCTGATGTAAATAATGTTGTAAATAAATCAGCAGCGGAGTGGGCGGGGCCGTCAATGTGGGGGAGAAGTGAGGTCATCACCACATAAACTACACGTGTGTGTGTGTGTGGGGGAAACTGGGGTCAAACTCCCCCGTTATAAACCTCCCCCTCTTATTCACTGAGGTCAATAACGTTGTAAATCAGCAGCGGAATAAGAGAAATAAACCCGGTAAATCTGGGGGAGACAGACAGAGCTGAGGTAAATCTCCACATAAACTACACGTCTGTAAATCTCCACATAAACTACACGTCTGTAAATCTCCACATAAACTACACGTCTGTAAATCTCCACATAAACTACACGTCTGTAAATCTCCACATAAACTACACGTCTGTAAATCTCCACATCAAATACATGGGGAATTAAAGACCAGTTGGTCTAACTTATGGGGTAAATAATATAAACTCATCGTCTATAAACATCTCCCTCTCTCTGCCCCCCCCCCTGAAAATAATAAATTAATCACCACATAAACTACACGTCTGGGGGGGGGAACTGGGGTGAATATTATTATAAACCCACAGTAGCAATGTTACAAAATTGTGAGATTATAAACATCATCTGCAATTTATCCCATCAGATGAAGCGTAAAAAGAAGTTTAATTTGACACCTAATTCACCTTTATATCTTCAGTATTAAAAACGTTATTGCCATTTTCATACTCTGAAATTAGCATCTTGTTCCCTCTTAATTACCTAACTGTAGCAAATTACAAAATTAACCATCGTGACGGAAATAATAATAAACACCCAAATTGCCTTGAAAATTCAAAAATGTGATATTCTCAATATCAGAACTTTAATATTATTGTATTATATGCTGTAAATCCATAACAGATAGGTAAATAAAATACAATTTCTAGCAATAGACCAAGTCTTTATGGAGATGATCAGTTGCTTGCTGGTACATTGGCAGATCATAATCAGTAGCATCATCATACTCCACAGATTGTAACCAATAAGCAACTCTGTACACCTTGTTTTTCGTCAACTTTTCAATTTTGGCATTGTAAACTACAAGTTTTTGCTCTTCAAACCCCACATGACATGCCGTTCTGCCCACTACTTTCCCATTAACAATCTCCTGTAGATTCAATTTTTAAAGAAAGGATATATATTTTTAAATAGCCTAAGTATCCAAATAACAAATAATCCCATTCACAGAAGAATTCACAATATGACATCATTTTTAAATCTCACTGTCATGGATTTATATCCCAGATGGAAGGAATTTAATGTTTAATTCCCATGAATTCATCTAGAAACATCCACCCACTATATAATCAAATTATTGTTTTTTGCACAAACTGTTGTGAACATTTAGTTTAAAAATAATGATCATGGAGAAAGAGAATAACACAATATATAGACAATTTAGACGGCTTTTCGACAAAAAAATGGGCATTTTAATCATAAAATGCTTCTGGAACATTGCATTTGCGATGAATTTGAACTCCATATCAGCAGGAAAAACACTGCCGGTTCGTATGGGGCCCAAATAACATTTTCGCCTGTACAGGATTGATAAAAGTCCTCCCAAGAAGAAACTTTATATGTAAAATACACGACTTACATTTTGTTTTGTCCCGTGCGTGAGATGCATCACGTCGTAGGCGTTGAGGGCGTTCAACTTCACTTTTTATTTTAATATAATCATTAAATTGTCTCGTGAATAAAAATTTTAAAAATCGGGAAAAGGAGGTCAGAACGATTTTTCTGCAGTTGCCAGCAGCCGGAGGAAATTGGCCTCGGACAGGCGGTAGAAAACTGGACTTTAATCCCCCACCCCCCTCCCTCAAAGGCGCCAAAGTCGCGTACACGGCCAGTGGCAGAACTGCAGCGCCGCTGAAGGTAAGCATTGAAACATCGCAATATAAACACACAGGGGAGAAAAATAAACCCGGTCTGGGGTAAAACTGAGGTAAATGTTGTTAGAAACACACAGGGGAGCAGAATAAACTGTGCTGTGGAGTCATTCCCAAAACATCCGACCCTGACCCCTTGGTAAAATAATTCTAAATCTGTTGTGATG
Organism: Raja brachyura; assembly: GCA_963514005.1. The sequence continues at coordinate 69,331 of CAUPSL010001486.1, forward strand.
ACATTATACGTTAGCATTTCATAAGAACCCCATGAATCATCAGGCTGCCTTTTAAACTCATGTCCATAAAGGTTTGAGTCTAACGGTTGTAGCTGTGCTATTGTGGCTTTTTAAAAATCTTTATTCTTGAAATAAAAACCATAATTCATTGTGCTAAAAGAAAAAAAAATGACAGAAAGGACCATGACAAAATTAACTACCTATACCATTGAATTAAGTGAAAAATATAAAAGCATTACTCCAAAATTTATTAAATCAAGGCCACAGGTATGAGATAAATGGCTAAATCATGACAACAACAAAAATCTCATGTGCAATAGGAATTAAAAGTAAATGCATAGGTAGTTAAGTTTGCTACAAAAGTACATACCTAAAATTTATTGATAACGCCTGAGGAACAGAATTGCTTCTGCCAGAGAGAGAGCGAGACAGAGAGAGTGAGGAGCGAGGAGAGGGGTGAGAGGCTGGAGGTGGAAAGGGGATGAAGTGAGTAGCGGGGGCAGTAGGGAGCAAAAGGATGGGGAGGATTCAAGGGGGAGTGGGTTTGGTGCCGAGGAGGATGAATGGAAGGGCAGGGAACTGGGGGGGATGAGAGAGCGGGGTCAGGTGAGCCAAGGAAGGGGTTAGGGAGCCAGGTGGGGGTGGGTACACATTGTTTGGGGGTGGGGAGGAGGAGGAAGGGAGCAATGATGGGTAAGGGGCATGAGGCAGCAGCAGGGTTAAGGGGCAGGGAGACACAGGGAGGAGGTCACATTGTTTTGGGGTGTTGTTTAGGAAGTCAAACCAGGGCAGGGTCTTCACTGTGAATGACGGGGCGCTGGGGGAATGTGTGGAGCCGAGGGATCTAGGAGTGCAAGGACGAGTTGGGCTGAAGGGCCTCTTTCCAATGCTGTATCACTCTATGAATCCATGACAACGTGCTGGAGTAATTCAGCAGGTCAGGCAGCATCTGTGGAGAAGATAAACACAAAAGCGCTGGAGTGACTCAGCGGGACAGGCAGCATTGATCATGGGGAACAAGGACATGGCAGACCAACTGAATAACTACTTTGGTTCTGTCTTCACTAAGGAAGACATAAATAATCTGCCGGAAATAGCAGGGGACCGGGGGTCAAATAAGATGGATGAACTGAAAAAGGGAGTCAAATAAGATGGATGAACAAAAAAAGTCTGAAAAAATATCTCATGTGCAATAGGAATTAAAAGTAAATGCATAGCTAGTTAAGTTTGCTACAAAAGTACATACCTAAAATTTATTGATAATGTCTGAGGAACAGAATTGCTTCTGCCAGAGAGAGAGAGTGAGACAGAGAGAGAGAGTCAGGTTAGCCGGAAAGTGGTGTTGGGTAAATTGAACGGATTAAAGGCCGATATATCCCCAGGGCCAGATAGTCTGCATCCCAGAGTACTCAAGGAAGTAGCCACAGAAATAGTGGATGCATTTGTGCGAATTTTTCTAAACTCCTTAGATTCTGGAGTAGTTCCTGAGGATTGGAGGGTAGCTAATGAAACCACACTTTTTAAAGACGGAGGGAGAGAGAAAACATGGAATTATAGCCCAGTTAGTCTAAAATCGGTAGTGGGGAAACTGCTAGTCAGTTATTAAAGATGGGAAAGCAGCACATTTGGAAAGTGTTGAAATCATTGGACAAAGTCATCATGGATTTATGAAAGGTAAATCATGTCTGATGAATCTTATAGAATTTTTCGAGGATGTACCTAGTAGAGTGGATAAGGGAGAACCAGTGGATGTGTTATATCTATACTTTCAGAAGGCTTTTGATAAGGTCCCACATAAGAGATTAGTATACAAACTTAAAGCACACGGTATTAGGGTTCAGTATTGATGTGGATAGAGAACTGGCTGGCAGACAGGAAGCAAAGTGTAGGAGTAAATGGGTCATTTTCAGAATGGCAGGCAGTGACTAGTGGGGTACCGCAAGGCTCAGTGCTGGTACCCCAGCTATTTACAATATATATTAATGATTTGGACAAGGGAATTGAATGCAACATCTCCAAGTTTGCGGATGACACTAAGCTGGTGGGTAGTGTTAGGTGTGAGGAGGATGCTAGGAGGCTGCAAGGTGACTTGGATAGGCTGGGTGAGTGGGCAAATGCATGGCAGATGTTTTTGGTGGCAAAACCAGGACTATTACCTGAATGGTGGCAGAATAGGAAAAGGGGAGATGCAGTGAGACCTGGGTGTCATGCTATACCAATCATTGAAAGTAGGCATGCAGGTAGTGAAGAAAGAAAATGGTATGTTAGCATTCATAGCAAAAGGATTTGAATATAGGAGCAGGGAGGTTCTACTGCAGTTGCACAGGGTTTTGGTGAGACCACACCTGGAGTATTGCATACAGTTTTGGTCTCCAAATCTGAGGAAAGAAATTCTTGCCAAAGAGGGGTACAGAGAAGGTTAACCAGACTGATTCCTGGGATGTCAGGGCTTTCATATGAGGAAAGACTGAATAGAGTTGACTTGTACACGCTAGAATTTAGAAGACTGAGGGGGGATCTTATAGAAACTTACAAAATTCTTAAGGCTAGATGCAGGAAGATTGTTCCCGATGTTGGGGAAGTCCAGAACAAGGGGTCACAGTCTAAGGAGAAGGGGGAATTCCTTTAGGACCGAGATGAGGAAAACATTTTTCATATAGAGAGTGGTGAGTCTCTGGAATTGTCTGCCACAGAAGGTACTTGAGGCCAGTTCATTGGCTATACTTAAGATGGAGTTAGATGTGGTCCTTATGGCTAAAGGGATCAGGGGGTATGGAGAGGAGGTAGGTACAGGATACTGAGTTGGATGATCAGCCATGATCATCTTGAATGGCAGTGCAGGCTCGAAGGGCCGAATGGCCTACTCCTGCACCTATTTTCTCTGTTTATATCTGTGGAGAAGATCGACACAAAGTGCTGGAGTAACTCAGCGCATCAGACAGCATCTGTGGAGAGAAGGAATGGGTGACATTTTGGGTCGAGACCCTTCTTTGGTATAGTTTAGTTTAGAGATGCAGCGCGGAACCAGATCTTTCAGCACGCGGAGTCCGTGCCATATTACCATATAACCATATAACAATTACAGCACGGAAACAGGCCATCTCAGCCCTTCCAGTCCATGCCGAACACTTACTCTCACCTAGTCCCATCTACCTGCACTCAGACCATAACTCTCCATTCTTTCCCGTCCATATAACTATCCAATTTAATTTTAAATGATAAAATGGAACCTGCCTCCACCACTTCCACTGGAAGCTCATTCCATACAGCTACCACTCTCTGAGTAAAGAAATTCCCCCTCAAGTTACCCGTTTTGTCCTTCAATTCTCAAGAGAACTGAGGGACAAACTTCTCAAATCATGTCCCCTTGTTTGAATCTTCCCTACTCTCAATGGAAAAAGCTTATCGACGTCAACTCTGTCTATCCCTGTCATCATTTTAAAGACCTGTATCAAGTCCCCCCTTAACCTTCTGCGCTCCAAAGAATAAAGACCTAACTTGTTCAACCTTTCTCTGCAACTTAGGTACTGGAACCCAGGCAACATTGTAGTAAATCTCCTCTGTACTCTCTCTATTTTGTTGACATCGTTCCGATAATTTAGCGACCAAAATTGTGCACCATACTCCAGATTGGCCTCACCAATAAATTGTACTATTTTAACATTACATCCCAACTTCTACACTCAATGCACTGATTTATAAAGGCCAGCACACCAAAAGCTTTGTTTACCACCCTATCTACATGAGATTCCATGGAGGGAACTATGCACAGTTATAGCAACATCCCTGTTTTCAAATGCATAACCCCAATTCGCTACCATTTACCATGTACGGCCCATTTTGATTTGTCCTGAGGGACCCAACACAGATCCCTGACGCACCCCGCTAGTCACCGGCCTCCAACCTGACAAACAGTTATCCAACCATTTATCTCTATCTCTCTCTCTCCCTCTCTCTCCCCGCTCTATCTCCCCCCTCTCTCTCCCCACTCTCCCCATAGACTCCCCTCTCTCTCCCATCTATGTCTCTCCCCCTCCCTGTCCCCCTCTCTCTGTCCCCTGTCTCTCCCGTCCTCTCTCTCTCCATCTCTATCCCCCTCTCCCTATCTCCCCCACTTCCCCCTCTCTCTCCTCTTGATCTCTCCTCTCTTTCTCCCATTTCTCTCTGTCGCCCTCTCTCTCCCCTCTCTCTCTGCCCCCTCTTGCTCCCCCTCTCTCACTCCCACCTCTCCCTCTCTCTCCCCTATCTCTTCCCTCTCTCTCTCCCACCTCTCTCTGTCGCCATCTCTCTCTCCCCCTCTTCCTGCCCCCTCTCTCTCCCTCTCCCATCTCTCTCCCCCCCTCTTTTTTTACCCCTCTCTCTCCCCTCTCTCTCCTTTCTCTCTGCCCCCTCTCTCCCCTCTCTCTCCCTCTCTACTCTCTCTCTCCCCCCATCTATCTCTCCCATCTCTCTCACCCCTCTCTCACCCTCTATCTCCCCTCTCTCTCTCTCCCATCTCTCTATCTCCCCTCTCTCTCTCTCCCATCTCTCTCCCCTCTCTCTCTCCCTCTCTCCTCTCTATTTTTCTCTCTCCCCCTTTCAATCTCCCCACCTCTCTCCTCCCTCTCTCTCCCCTCGTTATCACCCCTCTACCGCTCCCCTCCCTCTATCCCTTCTATCTCCCCCTCACTCCCGTCTCTCCCTATCCCCTCTATCCCACCCATTATCTCCTCCCCTCTCTTTCTTCTCTCTCTCTCCCTCTTTCTCGCCCTCTCTCTCCCCCCCACTCTCTCTCACGCCATCACACTGCTCCTCCCTCTCTCTCGCGCCCTCACACTGCCGCTCTCTTTCTCACTCCCCTTCTCACTCTCCCCGTCTCTATCAGCCCCATCTCTCTCCATCTTTCCCTCTCTCTCTCCCTCTCTCTTCCACCTCTCTCTACCCCCTCTCTCTCTCCGGCTCACTCTCTCTCTCTCCCGCCCACTCTCTCTCTCCCTCTCTCTTTCTATATTTATTTCTGTCACTCTCTCTCTCTCTCTCTTTTGTTCTCACTCTCTCTCTCTCCCTCCCTCTCTAACGTCCTCTCACATCTCTCTCGTTCTCTGTCTCTCTCTTCCCCCTCTCTATTTCTGTATCGTTCTCGCTCTATTTATTCTCTCTCTCTCTCTCTCTCTATATATATATATATATATATATATATATATATATATATATCGTTTTCTCCCCCTCCTTCTCTCTATCTCACGTTCTGCCTTTCTCGTCCTCTCTCTCTTTCTGTCTGTCTCTCTCCCCGCTCTCCCCCTCTCTATGCACTCTCTCTCCCCTTCATCCTTTCTCCACCTCTTCCTCTCCCCCTCCCTCCCACTCTCTCCCTCCCTCTCACTCTTTCCCCTCTCTCTACCCCGTCTCCCCATCTCGCCCCCTCCCTCTCTCTCCCTCCCCCCCTCTCTCCTTCTATATATCTCTCTCCCTCTCTCTCTCCCCCTTTCTCCCCAACTCTCTCCTTCCTCGTCTTTCTCGCCCCGTCTGCCCGTCTCTCTCCAGCTCTCCCTCACCCTCTCCCACTCTCTCTATCCCCTATCCCTCTCCCCTTCGCTCTCGCCCCCTCCCCTCTCTCTCTTGCCCCTATCTCTCCCCTCTCTCTCCATCATTTTCTCTCTCTCTCTCTCTATCTCTCTCTCCCCTATCTCTCTCGCCTCTCTCTCATCCCTCTCCCCCTCGCTCTCTCCTTCCCCCTCTCTCCCCATCTCTCTCTGTCACCCTCTCCATCGCTCTCTCTCCCCCTCTCTCCTCCTCTCTTTCCCCCCCTCTCTCTCCCCTCTCCCTCTCCCCTTTTTGCTCTCTCCCCTTTTCTCTCTGTACCCTCCCTCTCTCATCCTCTCTCTCTCCTCCCTCTCTCTCTCATCCCTCTCTTTCTCCGGCTCGCCCCATCTGTCTCTGTCTCTGTCTGTCCCCCTCTCTCTCGCTCCAGTTCTCTCTCCAGCTCTCTCTCTTCCCATCTCTTCCCCCTCTCTCTCTCTCTCTCTCTGCCTCTCTCTCCCCCTCTATTTTCTCCCCTTTCTTTCCCCCTCCCCTCTCCCTTTCACTCACTCTCCCTGTCCCTCTTTCTCCCCATCTCTCTCTCTCCCCGTCACTCTGTCTCCCCATCTCGCTCCCTCCTCCCCTCTCTCTCCCCCTATCTGTCGGCCCTCTCTCCCCATCTCTCTCTCTCTTTACCCATATATCTTTACTCTCCCCCTCTCTCTCCCCCTCTCTCTTCCCTCTCTCTCCCCCTCTCTCTCCCCCTCTTACGCCCCCTCTCTCTCCCCCTCTCTCTCCCCCTCTCTCTTTCTGGCCGTCTCTCTCCCCCAGGCTCTCTCTCCCCCCTATCTCTCTCTCTCCCTCCCTCTCTCACTCTCTTCCCTCCCTCTTCCTTCCCTCTTTCCTCCTCAAAACGAGATATCATGAGATATCCTGAAAGAGAGAGGAAGAGAGAAACACGGGGGAGAGAATGGTGGGAGGAGAGAGAGGGAGGGGGAGAGTGAGTGGGAGAGAGGGAGAGATGGGGGGAGAGAGAGATGGAGAGGGAGAGAGGGAAAGAGAGAGAGAGAGCGGTGAGAGGGATTGGGAGATAGATAGATACAGAGAGAGGTGGGAGGAATGAGAGGGAGAGAGAGAGAAGGAGATATATATATATATATATATATTTAGAGAGAGAGAGAGAGATGGGAGGAGTGTGGGAGAGAGGGTGTGAGAGAAGGAGAGAGAGATAGATAGATAGAGAGAGAGAGGTGGGAGGTGTGTGAGAGAGAGAGATGGAGAGAGAGAGGTGGGAGGAGTGTGAGAGAGAGTGGGTGGGGAGAGCAGGAGGGATAGGTGGGATCCCATGTTCAGGGAACAGACGCCCCTCTCCAGCCCCCAGATCCACTCACGGTAAGTCCCACCTCCTCGATCAACAACCCTCGTTGGTTTTCCCCTCCCCTCCCGAATCTCCCCCACTCCCCAGAGAAAAGTCTCTCTTGCTCGCTCGTTCTCCCTCTGTTCTCTCTCTCTGTCTCTTACTCTCTCTGTCTACGTCTCTCGTTTCCCATCTCTCTCTCTCTCTCTGTCTGTGTCTCTCGTTCTCTCTCTCCATCTCTCTGTCTCATTCCCTCTCTCTCTCTCTCTCTCTCTTTCTCTCTCTCTCTCTATCTCTCTCTCTCTCTCTCTCTCTCTCTCTCTCTCTCTCTCTCTCTCTCTCTCTCTCTCTCTCTCTCTCAAAGTTTCTACATTTCTGAAGTTGTCTACACGCTAATTGACGAAAGAGGCAACTATATGTTTTTGTCATACATTTCCGCCTCTCATTTCTAGTCGAAACTGTGTGAAATGCGTCAAGAAAAGACTTTGATGTGTATGTGTGTGTAAATATTTACTTTTTAACGGTAACATCTCCCAGATTTTTATCTCCTCTCCTCCTCTATCGTTCACTCTCTCCGCCCAGCTCCGACGGATGCCGGGCAAAGACGCCGCTTTAAAAAAAAACAAAAACAATAGCTCGGAGCGCAAAAAATACTTTGAGTCTAAAACGATTGAAAGAAGAGAGATAACGAAACGCTAAAAGAAAAAAAGAGATGCAGACCATCAGGCCCTGGGGATTTATCAGCCTTCAGTCCCATCAGTCCACCCAACAACATTTCGTGCCTAATGTGGATTTCCTTCTGTTCCTCCGTCACCCCAGATCATCTGCCCGCTGGTACATCAGGAAGATTGTTTGTGTCCTCCTTAGTGAAAGATCCAAAGTACCTGTTCAACCCATCTAGCATTTCCTTGTTCGCCACAATAAATTCACTTGTTTCTGTCTTCAAGGCCCAACGTTGGTCTCAACTATTTTTTTCCTCTCACATACGTGAAGAAGCTGCTTTATATTCTTGTCTAGCTTACCTTCGCACCATATCTTTTCTCCCCGTATTGTCGTTTTGCTTTTCTTCTGTTGCTCTTTAAACATTACCCAATCCTCTGGCTTCCCGCTCATCTTTGCTACGTTGTACTTCTCTTTTATTTTTATACTGTCCCTGACTTCTCTTGTCAGCCACGGACGCCCCTTACTTACTCCCCTTGGAATCTTTCTTCCTCTTTGGAATGAACTGATCCTGCACCTTCTGTATTATTCCCAGAAATAGCTGCCATTGTTCCACATTCTCTCATCCCTGCCAAGGCATCTTTCCAGTCAACATTGGCCAGCTCCTCCCTCCCTCATGGCTCCGGTGGTGAATGTCAGGAGCCGGAGCCCGCAGCGGAGAGACTGCGGCCGCCTCTGGGATGGATGCGCTCAGGGCGCGGATTTTTTAATGAGCTGAAGCACTGAGGTGAGCGGATATTTCACCGCGCTCTTCATCTGCTCCCTGAACTTGGACTGGGTCACAGCATAAATAAATGTGTTGGTGCAGCAGCTGAGATTAATCAGCAAAAACCCAACATTGATAAAGATCCATTGAGAATCATTCCGGACATTTGCAGCTCCTGTGATCTGATAATAGACGACGTTTACAACATACGTAAGCCACAGGAGGATGAAGCTGCCGGAGATGGTGAAGAGTAAAACCACAGACCTCCTCCTGCTCTCCATCTCCGGATCACTGCGATTCTCCCCTTTGCTCTCACTCCTCAGCCCCTTACGGACCCGACTGGCCACTAAAATGTGGCGGACTGTCAGAGCGTTGAGCAGCAGGATTACAGCGAAAGGGAGGAACGGAGTTAAAACCGTGTCGATCCAGTCATATGCCACCCACCCGGGGTGAGTGTAATAACTGGCCACCGTGACACAGTCCCATGGGACATTGTCGATGATTGTCCAGGATTCCACTGTGAAGTAGCGGGGAAGGTTTTTCAGACAGAGCAGAACGCCGGCTGTTGTCAGAACCGCAGCCGCAGTTTTCCCGGTGCAATAATTAGTTTTCAGCTTCTGGCAACAAATGGCGACAAATCGATCAAAGGTGAAAGTGACGGTGAACCAGACAGAACAGCGTGTGGCTGCAGTCGACAGCACAACGAAAACACTGCACACAGGGGTGATGGACAGGAAACTCCAATAAAAGTAATGATATCGGAGCCGATACAAAATGACCTCGATGATGGCGACCAGTAGATCGGCCGCTGCCATGGCCACCAGGTAGCGAGTGGTGCAGGTGGAGAGGCCGCACTTTCCCCGGGACAGGATCACAATCGCCACTAAATTCACTGCGGAAAGACAAGGGAACGGACACTGGGCATTTACTCAACACGGTCTCCGGGGCTGAAAACCGGCTCAACTTTCAACTCAAGATCAGAAGTGTTGGAGTCGGTGCGCGGGTGCCGCAAGTTTAACAATGTCAGAGCCAGCTCCGACTGTGCTCGACCTGCTTCAGGGGAGAAGAGATAAGGCGACCCGCGGGCAAGGTAAAGGACGGACGGAGCAGCCACCCGCTACAACAGGCACAATGGTCCCTGTTATAGTTAAACCTGATCACAGTCTCAGATGGGGCCGGATTCACAGACTTAACCGTGAGCGGCTTCTTGTAACCAGGGCTCTGGGAACTCGGCATGAGGAGTCTTCCAGCGGGATGGCGGGGACAACGTGGAATCCGGCAGCAGAGTGGCTCCGTTAATGGATTCATTCCACAGTCAGTTCTTCAACAACACACACACACACGCGCGCACACACGCACGCGCACGTGCAGACAAACCCACAGACAGACACACACACATACACACACACAGACATAAACACCCCCACACATACACACACACACACATACACCACACACACACACACACACACACACACACACACACACACACACACACACACACACACACACACACCGTTCGTTCCGCGTCCAGGTGATCGATCCAACTGGCTGTGGAATCCGACTGTGACAGACAGACTCCACAGTGAGACACAGTGTCCACAGGAGCGGCTGTTCACTCTGATCAATAACTCACACAGACAGTCACACCGTCACTGAGAGCTGCCTGCATGTCCCGAGCACTGGGAAACTCTGGGCAAGGTGCCACTGAAGGCAAGAACAACATTCTAGTGGCTCCCGGCAGCAGTGAGAGAAAAATAGGGTTAGTTTCAGCTGTCTGAAAATAAGAAAAATCACAGCGTTAATTCACAAATATTTCATTCAGAGGATTCTTCACATATTCTTGTACAACGATCATCAGTTGGGAACTTGTAACATGATGAGAACCAGTTAACACACGGAGTTATAAGACTTGAATTGTTCTGCTCTCTTACCAGGGACTCCAGCGGCCGCAATGATCACGTACAGGATTTTCTCCACGTCGAAATATTCATAAATATGCTGCCCCATTTTCTCTGCCCAGCGACGTGTCCCCGTGAGCTGCCGGCAATGTCTCGGAATGAAATGCTGGGGCAGAACATTCCTGGAGATTTTATACCATTTTCCGTCTCCACCGGGACAGTGAAGTTTCAACAGAGTTTAAAAATAGAGATTTTGAAATGATTCACAAACAGATGACATCAGCCGAGTGAAATCCCTGCTGAGACAGGTTGTGATTTAATTAGGGAATTGATTGAGAAACTCCAAAGACTGGGAATTGTGGCGATAGACACTGAGGGATGGAAATGCATTGTTCCAGCAAAGGGGGTATTGTTTCAAACTCCATCAGATACACTCTCCAACTCATGTTGTTTGTCTGATTTCCTTCAATCCGTTTCACTCAGCAAGGCAATGCCAAATTCCAGGGACCCTCTCAGGACTTCCGGTGCCCAGTTTGAAGGTGGACTGGACAGTACAACACGTCACTTCAGAATATAATGCCCCCGCCCCCCCCCCCCCCCCCCCATTGTGCTTCACCACTCAATATGATCGCGGCTTAACTGACTGTGACCTCAACCCCACACTTCCGCTGACCCCGGGAACCACTCATTCCCTGCTTGCCTGGAATAGATCTGAAAAACCATGGAACAATAACATGGGCAGTTGTTTGGCAGACGCAGATGGATAAACGTGACGTTGTCCACTTTGGTTGCAAAAACAGGAAGACAGATTATTGTTGGGAAAGGGGGAAGTACAATGGCATCCTTGTTCATCAGTCAATCAAAGTAATCATGCAGGTACAGTAGGCAGTGAGGAAAGTGAATGGCATAGAAACATAGAAAATAGGTGCAGGAGTAGGCCACTCAGCCCTACGGGTCAGCATCGCCATTCAATATGATCATGGCTGATCATCCAACTCAGTATCCTGTACCTGCCTTCTCTCCATACCCCCTGATCCCCATAGCCACAAGGGCCACATCTAACTCCCTCTTAAGTATAGCAAATGAACTGGCCCCATTACCTTCTGTGGCAGAGAATTGCAGAGATTCACCACTGTGTGAAAAATGTTTTGCTCATCTCGGTCCTAAAGGGATTCCTTATCCTTAGACTGTGACCCCTTGTTCTCGATTTCTCCAACATCGTAACAATCTTCCTGCATCTGGACTGTCCAACCCCTTAAGAATGTTGTAAGTTTCTATAAGATCCTCATTGAATCTTCTAAATTATAGCGAGTACAAGCCGAGTCCATCCAGTCTTTCCTCATATGAAAGACCTGACACGCCAGGAATCAGTCTGCTGAACCTTCTCCGTACCCCCTCTATGTCAAGTATGTCTTTTCTCAGACATTCAGTTGCAGTTGCTTCCTGAAGGTCCTACATGAGAGATAACTTAAACTGGTCTTTCCTCAAATTTGGAGGCCAAAACTGTACGCAGTACTCCAGGTGTGGTCTCACCAAAACCCTGTACAACTGCAGTAGAACCTCCCTGCACCTATATTCATATCCTTTCGCTATGAATGCCAACATACCATTCGCTTTCTTCACTGCCTGCTGCACCTGCATACCTACTTTCAATGACTGGTGTACCATGACACCCAGGTCTCATTTCGTCTCCCTTTTTCCTAATCGGTACCATTCAGATAATAGTCTCACCCTCCTGTTTTTGCACCCAAAGTGGATAACATCACATTTATCTACATTATACTGCAACTGCCATGCATTTGGCCACTCACCCAGTCTATCCAAGTCACCTTGCAGCTTCCTAGCATCCTCCTCACACCTAACACAAGCCCCCAGCTTCGTGTCATCCGCAAATTTGGAGATGTTGCATTCAATTCCCCCGTCCAAATCATTAATATATATTGTGAATAGCTGGGCTCCCAGCAATTAGCCTTCCGGTACCCCACTACTCACTGCCTGCCATTCTGAAAACGAACCGTTTAGTCCTACCCTTTGCTTCCAGTCTGCCAGCCAGTTCTCTATCCACATCAATACTGAACCCTCAATACAGTGTGTTTTAAGTTTGTATACTAATCTCTCATGTAGGACCTGGTCGAAAGCCTTCTGAAAGTCCAATTATAACACATCCACTGGTTTTCCCTTATCAACTCTACTAGTTACATCCACGAAAAATTCTATAAGATTCGTAAATCCATGCTGACTTTGTCCAATGATTTCACCACTTTCCAAATGCGCTGCTATCCCAGCTTTAATAACTGACTCTAGCAGTTTCCCCACTACAGATGTTAGAGTAACTGGTCTGTAATTCCCCGTTTTCTCTCTCCTTCATTTAAAAAAAAAGTGAGGTTACATTAGCTACCCTGCAATCCTCAGGAACTATTCCAGAATCTAAAGAGTTTAAAAAAATAATGCATCCACTATTTATGTGGCTACTTCCTTAAGTACTCTGGGATGCAGCCTATCTGTGTTGGCGATTTATCGGCCTTTAAACCATTCAATTTACCCAAAACCACTTCCCGCTAACCTGGATTTCACTCAGTTCCTCCATCTTTTTTGAACCCCGGTCCCCTGCTATTTCCGACAGATTATTTATGTAATCTTTAGTGATGACAGAACCAAAGTAGTTATTCAATTGGTCTGCCATGTCCTTGTTCCCCATGATCAATTCACCTGTTTCTGACTGCAAGGGGCCTACATTTGTTTTAACTAATCTTTTTCTCTTCACATATCTATAAACACGTTGCAGTCAGTTGTTATGTCTCCTGCCAGTTTTCCTTCACAATCTATTGTCCTTTGCTTAATTAAGTCATTGTCCTCCACTGCTGGAATCTCCCTGATTGTCTCCCAGTCCTCTGGTAGTTTTATTTTTCAGGCTAATTTGTATGCTTCATCTTTTGCTTTGATGCTTTCTCTGATTTCTCTTGTTATCCACGGATGCACTACCTGCCCTGCTTTATTATTTTGTCAAACAGGGATGAACAATTGTTGTAGTTCATCCATGCAGTCTTTAAATGCCTTCCATTTCTCATCCACTGTCAACCCTTTAAGAATTAATTGCCAATCTATCTTGGCCAATTCACGTCTCATGCCTTCAAAGTTACCTTCCGTTATGTTCAGAGCCCTTGTTTCTGAATTAACAATGTCACTCTCCATCCTAATGAAGAACTCAACCATATTATGGTCACTCTTGCCCAAGGGGCCACGCACAAGACTGCTAACTAACCCTTCCTCATTACTCAATGCCCAGTCAAGAATAGCCTGCTCTCTTGTTGGTTCCTCTACACGTTGGCAAAGAAAACTATCCCGCATACATTCCACAAATTCCTCTTCCCTGCCAATTTGAGTCGCCCAATCTATATGTAGATTGAAGTCACCCATTATAACTGTTTTACTTTTGTTGCACGCATTTCTAATTTCTTGTTTGATGCCATCCCCAACTCAACAGCAGGGGGGAAGCGAGGAGGAGAGAGAGAAGAGGGGAGAGAGATGAGGAGAGAGAAGGGAGGGAGAGAGGCGGGAGGAGACTGGAGCGTGGGGTTCATTTTCCCACACAAGCCATAGGTGACTGGGCAATCTGAACCCAAGCACCACGTTGAAAGCGGTCGAAGGCGTGCATCCCTCGGGACAGCCCCCACTCTCCCACGACCACCCTCTGTGGGCTGCGGGTCGGGTGGAGCGGAGGTTTGGGACAATTTTCATGCCTTCACGGTGATGTGATGGACGCGGGGGTCTGAACCAATCGTTAAAATGTCCGCCCCCCGGCAACGCCAAGTCCACCATTCGGTAAGCTTGCTTTTAGGCGACGCAGCTTTTCGGTTCGTAGGCGTTTAGGCGCCGCGCCCTTTCGGTTACTTGCATTTAGGAGTCCCATCCTTTAAGTTAGTAGGCGTTTCGTCTTCGGACTATTTCGGTTCATTCACGTTTTGGCCTCGTTTCTATTCGGTTCTTTGGCTTCGGCTTCTTTGCTTCGGCTTCTCGAACGTCGGCACCGCGTTCGGGTACCCGATCCAACTGCCAGAGGCGGTAGTTGAGGCAGGGAATACCGCAAAATGTAACGTACAGTTAGACAGGTACATGGGTAGGGCAGGCTCGGGCGGATATGGATCAAACGTGGGCAGGTGGGACTAGTGTAGATGGCACATGTTGCGCCGAAGGGACTGTTTCGACACTGTATCACTGAATGACTATCTATCTATTCCTCTCAAACCCATTCTCCTGCCTTCTCCCCATTAACTCTGACACCCGTATCAATCAAGAATCTATCAATCTCCTGAAAAATGTCCAGACTTGACCTCCACAGCTGTCTGTGGCAATGAATTCCACAGTTCTCCACCCTCTGACTTAAGACATTCCTGCTCATCCTCTTCCGAAAGTAACGTCCTTTCAATTCTGAGGCTGTGGCCACTGGTCCTAGACTCTCCCACTAGTGGAAACATCCCCACCGCATCCACTCCATCCAGGTTTTTACCAGGCTGGGACAGACGGCAACAGTTTCACACCGTGTCCCAAAACTTGTGTCCTGTCCTGCATCACACAAGGCAGCAGAGACGTTGTAGGAGAGGGCCAGCACCGTAACAAAGTAGCTCACGATGGTTTGGGTAACATTCAGGAATGTCTATGCATGTCACATCATGCATGATACGGAAGAAGGGTCTTGACCAGAAATATAATCTATACCTTTTCTCCAGAGATGCTGCCTGACCCGCTGAGTTACTCCAGCAATCTGTGAAACGTCACCTATCCATGGTCTCCACAGATGCTGCCTGACCCGCTGAGTTACTCCAGCACTCTGTGAAACGTCACCTATCCATGTTCTCCACAGATGCTGCCTGACCCGCTGAGTTACTCCAGCACCCTGTGAAACGTCACCTATCCATGTTCCCCACAGATGCTGCCTGACCCGCTGAGTTACTCCAGCACTCTGTGAAACGTCACCTATCCATGTTCTCCACAGATGCTGCCTGACCCACTGAGTTACTCCAGCACTCTGTGAAACGTCACCTATCCATGTTCTCCACAGATGCTGCCTGACCCGCTGAGTTACTCCAGCACTATGTGAAACGTCACCTATCCATGTTCTCCACAGATGCTGCCTGACCCACTAAGTTGCTCCAGCACTCTGTGATACGTGATACGTCTCGTGCGCCGGATTTACGTATAAGCATGACAAGCTTAAGTTTAGGGTCTCGAGATCTGGGGGGATCGCAGAGCCGGATTTACCACTGGTCTTCAAAGGCTGAAGGCTGGGGCCTGGAAATCGAGGGGCCGTCCGGTCAAGGCAGGACACCTGCCGTTCAACTCTGCCCCTCCCCCTCTATCTCATTCTCTCTCTCTGTCACTCTCCATCACCACTAGGTGTTCGCTCTCTCCTCGCTCCTCATCCACCGCATATACACACTGCCCTGGTCAGTACCCCCCCCCCCCCCTCATGCACATTCGTACAACCACGGCCAGAACATCATCGGCCACCCTGCGCATGTGCACTGCCACAGCAAATGGTCGGCGCCAGGCACTTTCTCCCTCAACTTGAATTTGGGAGATCTGGCCGCCATTACTATCCGGTCGCCGCCTCGCCGCGACCGCTGAAAACCAACGCAGAATCGCTCCCTGACCCTGGATCTGGAGTAACTCCCTGGAGTAACTCATGGTTCTGGTTTCCTGGCCCTCCATAAATATTGTAAATGGAATTTAAACTAGAGGTGGTGGAGGGATGAACAATAACAGCCGATTGCATTTTATCTGTTTATCGATTGTGTATATATATATGGTCTATGGTATATAGACACAATGAACTTTTATCTCCTGTTCTGTATTATATTTACATATTCTGTTGTGCTGCAGCAAGTATGAATTTCATTGTCCTATCTGGGACACAATACAATGAAACTCTCTTGACTCTTGACTTGGACTTAAGCAAAAAGGGGTTCTTGGGGGAAAAAGAGGTACCTTAAATTTAGTTGCATCTGGTTAGGTAACTATGATAAGGTGAAGACTATTCCATGCTTTAATTGTGCGGGGGAACTCCATGGAGCAGCCAGCAACTCTGGATAGAAAACATTGGGTGACCTTTCGGGTAGAGACCCTTCTTTAGACTCCCTCTTGTTTTAGTGTGTTTAGCTTCATTTAAAGTTACAGCGTGGAACAAGGCCCTTCGGCCCACGAGTCCACGCCGACTACCGATCACCCGTACACTAGATTAGTGGAGTAAGTCAAGAGTCAAGAGTGTTTTGTTCTCTCACGTCCCAGTTAGAGCAATGAAATCCTTACTTGCAGCAGCACAACAGAATATGTAAACATGGTACTCTGTAAACAAAGTTATAAACGAGAAAACAAAACAATGTATATTTATATATGAATATATAACTATATATATATCCGTGTGTGTGTGTGTGTGTGTGTGTGTGTGTGTGTGTGTGTGTGTGTGTGTATGTGTGTGTGTGTGTGTGTGTGTGTGTGTGTGCGCGCGCGCGCATATTATATTCATACCCCCCACACACACACACAATTTCCCTCCTGGGATTAACACAGTTCTATCGTATACATAGAAACATAGACTTTTGTATGTTACTATAAGATCCCCCAATCTTCAAAATCACAGTATAGCATCGTGTGTGTAGGAAGGAACTGCAGATGCTGGTTTAAACTGAAGATAGACACAAAAAGCTGGAGTAACTCAACAGGTCAGACAGAATCTCTGGACAAAAGGTGAATATAATGTTTTGTGTTGGTCTGAAACCTTTGGAATGTGTTTTTTTTAATTTTTTTTATTTTTATTTATTAGAAGCAAGTGTACAAAAATATAACCAACGGCATATGACATAATACAGTTATTGCACAGCTTCAATTTTGACTTTAGCTATAATTAAGGGGAAATAAATGAGAAAAAGCAAGAGAGAAAAGGTGAAATGTGCAAGGAGAGAGCCTCTAGACTGCCAAAGTGGTGTAGCCAAAGAGTGAGTAAATAAAATAAATAAGAAAGGAATAGAGAAATAAAAAGACAAAAAAGAAAGAAAGCGAAAAGTGTTGATAAACCTGCCTCACATCCGTCCCCACCCATCGCCCAACCCGTAATTAGATTTAACTACAACATGGTGTTGCAACATACTATCCTTGTAATACATCAATAAATGGGGTCCATGTCTTCGAAAAATGATCTGTTTTTTTCTGCTGAGACAAGTCTAATATTTCCAAGATGTAGCATCTCAGACATGTTTGTAATCCACATTTTATGAGTAGGGACAGATGTGTGTTTCCAAAATTTGAGTATTAGGTTTTTCGCTGTTATCATGCCGTAATAAATGAAACGTCTTTGAAATAATTATAGCTCAGTGCAGGCTTCTGACATACCTAGAATAATCTATTGCGTGTCCGGGTCAAATTTTGTTTTTAGTGTTTTTGAGGAAATGTCAACAATTCCTCTCCAAAAGTTATGTATATTTTGCTAGAGGCGAAGGAATGTATTACATAGAAATCATAGAAAATAGGTACAGGAGTAGGCCATTCGGCCTACACCGCCATTCAATAATATCATGGCTGATCATCCAACTCAGTATCCTGTACCTGCCTCTGATCCCTTTAGCCACAATGGCCACATCTAACTCCCTCTTAAATATAACCAATGAACTGGCCTCAACTAGCTTCTGTGGCAGATAATTCCAGAGACTCGCCACTCTCTGTGTGCAAAATGTTTTCCTCATCTCGGTCCTAAAGGATTTCCCCCTTATCCTTAGACTGTGATCCCTTGTTCTGGACCTCCCCAGCGTCTGGAACAATCTTCCTGCATCTAGCCTATCCAACCCTTTAAGAATTTTGTAAGTTTCTATAAGATCCACCCTCAGTCTTCTAAATTCCAGCGAGTACAAGCCAACTCTGTCCCGTCTTTCCTCATATGAAAGTCCTGACATCCCAGGAATCAGTTTGGTTAACCTTCTCTGTACCCCCTCTATGGTAAGAATGTATTTTCTCAGACATTCAGTTGCAGTTGCTTTCTGAAGGAGACATTTATCACAAATAGGAGACATTTGGAAAGATCTTATTCAGTTTAGACTTTGAGTAGTACAGTCGGTGTAGTATTTTATATTGAATTTAACGAATGACTAACGTTAATCGAACAATTATGTTTGTACAAAAGGTTTTCTTCCCATCTGCTTTTTAGAATTTTTAGCCCAAGTTCCCCGTCCCAGGCTCTTCTAATTTCATTTCGGAGTCACGTGAGTGACTTGGCGAAGACCCGCCAGCACGCATGCGCGACATATCGTCGCTCGCATTTGCAGTGGACGGCTGGAGGTGGAGCGCGGTTCACCACCAGCCCTTCATAAGGGCCACTCAGGTAAGTACAGACAACCTTGAGTTGGTTGTCCCTGCTGTTTTGAGTAGTTTTTCTCTCCAACAGGGACATGGATAAGAGGAGTACGGGCCGCAGGACATCTGTAAGGAGTCGCCGGCCGCCAGTCCCGGAGCTCTCTTCCACGACAGCACCCGCTAGACGGGCCGGGAAAAAGACGCGTAAATCGGGGAGCCCTGTGTTCACAGGACCCGACCCACCGACACAGCTGAGCACAAGAGGGGTTCCCGCAGAGCAGGAAGTCGGTACGGAGCCGGAGCAGGTAGACCCTGACTCCATTTCATTATCGCCAACAGGATCGTTGGCAGATGCGAGCAAACGGGTTTCACGTGCTGCTGCACGGCCCTTCTCCCTAAGCCCTCGTGAAAGAGCCAGGGATAGAGCTCAACAACTAAGCCCTTTTCGGGCAGAGGTTTCACCAGAGGCCGCAAGATTGTGGACTGGTGGATTAGCGAGACCCGAGCCCACTGGCAGACCAGGGAGGGCCAGTGTAGACTCACCACCTAGTTGGACCAGGAGGAGTCATACATGTGGAGTCTCGCCACGGTCACCGCATCACCCAATAGCGGCAGGACGGGACCGTATGCCGCCTGAGTCCAGGAGAAGGACAGGTGGCAAGCCCGCGCGGATGTCGGGTCACCACGCAGCGGCGTTGGGTGCCGACTTCACACCGCATCTGCCCTTAGAGGCAGCGGGACCTAGCTCAGCCAAAACGAGGCGTATGAGCAGATCCGCGCGGGAGTCGTTCAGTTTCGCTGAGGCGGCTGGTAGCGACTTTTCATCACGGCACCGAGATTACCTCGACGAGGTACGGGCCGATGATAGGAACCTCAGAAGTTCCTTCGGGCATGAGGGCTCTGACCTCCCATTCACGCACGATGAAGGGCGCATTGATCGGCTGGAGAGGATAATGGAACAAATCCTGCAGCAAAATCAAAGGCGGGAAACATTCAGTTCCAGGGGACTCATGGACATATCCCCATCATCAATGGATAACATGAGGCAGGCAGGAGAAGAGGAGATCTTGGTACACGCACCAGTAGCACCCGAGGTCCCTCAGGAAGAACTCCTGGACGTGGCAGCCAAGTTTGCGTTACCCGAATCATCAGGACAACCCCTCAATACCAAACTGGCCGCTACCATTGATTTCCTCACCAACCATCAGCCACAGGAGCAGGTCCTTGCGGAGGCCATGAACAGACACAAGGCACCGAGTAATTGTAACTCGCTCAATGTACCTATTGTGAACATGCCTATTTGGGGCAATATAAGCCCGGGCATTAGAGCACAGGAAGTAAAATTACAGAGAATCCTAAAACTGCTCACATCTGGGATTACCGCTTCTGCGAGGTCGGTGGATGGTGTGGACTTGAACACCGAACAGGAGGATGCTCTGGCACTGCTATGTGTGGCGCATCTAAGACGGTGTGCCCACATTGATTCAATTTATGTGATGGTGTATTGGCAGTTTATAAGGTGCAGCAGTGAGGGGGAACCTCTGTGTTACTCCAGTTGCTGCGGGGACTGGAAACAGCAAGGCACTCCCCCCCCCCCATCTCAGCAGAAGCAACCTGGGGATGAATTAAGATGCACTGTGTCCTCATTTGCCTTCTCACACCTGCTTTTATACAGGTTATCTATCTGCTTTACGGTGCCCAACCTTGGGACCCGTAACAGATCGTGGGGGCTCGTCCGGGATCGGCGCCACTTCGTGGTTGGAGTGGAGCTGATCAACTAATGACACCTGAGACCGAGACAGGGCTGATTCGAGCTGAGTGCCGAGAGCGGTGAGTCAGAGCAGAGACTGTGCCATTGCTGAACTGTGATCCATCGTGAAAGACGGTGAAAAGCTGCTGCCATGTCAGAGAGTGGGAGGAAGAGCCTAGTGTGGGACATTCGGAAGTCACTGCTCACCTTGTCAGCTGCAGAGCTTTTTCACATCGCCAAAGAGATGGGTTCAACGTCAGATTGGGACCTGTCTGAACGCCATGAAGGAGACCACGAAGGCTGCTTCGACAAAATCAGTTCATTCATGTACAGTAAGCATTTGTTAGAGTCAGAAGACAGTGGAATGTCTGAATTGTTGGGTTTGAAAGATGCTATTGATGATATTGTAAAGGCCCGAAAAGTATTGTGTTTGCCAGAGCTAGAAACACAACCCATAGGTGCTCATGGAGATACTACTAACCAAATGTTCCAAGTCAGTTCTACTTAGCCAAACAGTGATGCTTTCACCACTGACCCAGTACTACCTACTGCTGTATCTGACCCCACAAACGTAGAATTACTCGAAATGCTCACTAGCTATGAAGAGCTTGGTAAAAGGCTGAAACAAAGCATTATGGTACCGACAACTCAGTCACCAGAAGACTGTCCGCCAGTAGCAGCACAGGCTAATAAGTCTCGAAGTGACTCATCATACCACAACCCCACAGTTGTTCAACCCAATCGAGAGGGGATGATTTCCATAAGAGATCTCGCCTATCTCCAGAGAAGGGAGTTTAAGGTACAAGGGGGCCAGGTTGGTGATCATTCGTCAGACATCAGTTATAGCAATGTCTGTAAGCAAATAGAAGAAGGGATCAAAGAAGGCTTCCATGATGCAGAGATAGTTCGTGGTGTGCTCCGGATAATGAAACCTGGATTTTTTAAAGAGATGCTAATGAACAAGGATGACTTGACTGTGATGGAACTCAAGGGATTTCTCCAGGCTCACCTAAGAGAAAAAAGCAGTGCAGAGTTATTTCAAGAGTTAATATGTGCCAAGCAGGAGGAGAACGAGACACCACAACAATTCCTCTATCGTGTCATAGGTTTGAAGCAACGTGTCCTATTCACATCAAAACTGTCAGACGCAGGTATAAAATACAGTGCAGCCACTGTTCAAGATGGCCTCCTACATACAGTTTACCAGGGATTGGGCTACAAACACAGTGAGCTACGCAGAGAAATAAAACCTCTCTTGTCCAGTGGTGAAGTAAGTGATGAGACAATATTGCGCCAGGTAATGAAAATCACCAGTGAAGAAAGTGAGAGACAAAAGAGGATAGGGCCTTTTCGTCGGCAGGCTGCAGTTCATGCACATGGTGCACAGTTTGAGCCGAATACAGCAAAAGAGCAGGGTAGCAAGCAAGAGAGTGTGGCGCCAAAAGTAAAGACAGACCCAATTAAAGAGCTTACAGCCAAGGTAGATGAGCTCACAAGTATGATTGAGGCCATGAAACGACAAATTAAGCCGCAACCAACAGATGTGAGGAACCAATATTCTCAAAATAAAATGAGACCCAGGAGAGATAAATCATACGGTTGTCCAAAATGTGTTGAACAAAACCGCCCAGACTGTAACCATTGTTTCTCGTGTGGGGAGGAAGGCCACAGAGCTGTTGGCTGCTTAAAGAAACAGAAGAGTCAGGGAAACTTGCACCGGTCGCTGCAGGGGGGCGCCCAGTGATCGGATCTGAGAAACGTCCCCAAACTCAAACTGATTGTGATGACAACAATACAGATCTTCCTTTGTCCACCACTTCAGAAGTAGCGAGCACACAGTACAATGACAAACAAAGCAAATCATCTTCTCAGTTCTCTTTTGAACCACAATGTACCAAACGTAAAGCTGTCGCCAACATGATAGGAAAGAAGGCTCTGATACAATGTAATCTAAGTGGTTTGGCGGTAACTGCATTGCTTGACTCGGGCGCACAAGTTAGTATTATCAGCCGTGCCTGGAAAGATCTACACCTGCCTGATCTAAACATTCGACCAATGTCTGAGATCATTGAGGAACTGGATGAGCTAAAGGTTTATGCAGTCAATGGAGAGCTCATTCCTTTTGATGGATGGGTTCCTATAATGACCAACCTACCTGGGAATGAGGACCCAAGTCTTGCCATCAGTGTCCCATTCTTAGTTAGCAGCTTGACCATGGAAAGACCGTTGATTGGTTTTAATGTTCTTGAGCAGCTTGTTGAGGGACAGCCAGAAAGGTTAGTACCTACTCTGATACAGTTGTTTCAGAATGCCATTGGTGTTTCAAGTGAGAAAGCCGAAGCAGTGGTGAGTTTTATTCAGACAGTGGAGCCAAGTATGCCACAAGGATGCCTAAGAACTGGTGCAAAGGACGTGGTCGTTCCAGCTGGACAAGTCAGCTGGGTGAGATGCCGGGTTCCCCCAACCATGAACTCCTATGGCCGTCTGGTATTGTTCGAATCAGACGAAGGCAGTCAGCCTTTGGATCAGCTAGATCTAGGAGCAGGTTTGGTTGAAATGCAGAATCCTTTAAAACCGTATGTCACCATTGCTGTTGGCAACAACACCAGCCATGACATTATCTTGCCACGTAAGACAGCCCTGGGCACCTTACAGCATATTGAAAGGGTTGTGGAAGCTGACCCTCCAAGAAAAGTGGCATCCATGACAACAGTCAACGAGGTCACCTCTCAACTTCATCAACCAACTCCATCACTGTGGCATCCGCTCGTGAACCTTGATCACCTGGAGGAAAATCAGCAAGAGGTTGTCAGGAAAATGTTATTTGAGGAGTCAAAAGCCTTTGCCAGAGATGAAAATGATATTGGATGCAACCCAAGCCTGCAAATGGTGATAAATCTGAAAGATGACATTCCTGTGCAGAGAGCGTACACATCCATCCCAAAACCGCTGTTGAGAGAAGTAAAGGAATATGTTCAAGACCTCCTTGTCAAGGGATGGATTGTGAAATCTAGGTCCTCCTATGCCGCTCCAGTTGTGTGTGTGTGCGGAAGAAAGACGGTACGCTGCGCCTCTGCATAGATTATCGTCTATTGAATCAGAAAACGGTTCCGGAGAGACACCCACTGCCTCGAATACGAGACTTGCTGGACACCTTGGGTGGTTACTCGTGGTTTAGCATCCTTGACCAGGGTAAGGCCTACCACCAGGGTTTCGTGGCTGAAAGTTCACGTCATCTCACTGCTTTCATCACACCCTGGGGGTTTTATGAGTGGGTAAGGATCCCGTTTGGCCTATCAAACGCGCCAGCAGCATTCCAGAGAAGTATGGAGGAGATGTTGAGTTCGCTGAGGGATGAGTGCTGTATACCCTACCTCGATGACATCCTCTGCTACTCGCGGTCATTTGAAGATCATGTGGAAGTGTTCCGCAAGGTTCTCCAAGCTTTGCAACATCAAGGGGTAAAGCTCCGATCTGAAAAGTGTGAGTTGTTCAAGCAAGAGCTTCGCTATGTTGGCCGCCTTGTCTCTGCTAACGGTATTCGAGTTGATCCCAAGGACCTGAATGCTGTGCTGGCTTTGAAAGACAAAACACCACAGACGGTAGGTGATTTGAGAAGGGTTCTCGGTTTTCTCAGTTACTACAGGACATACGTTCAAAACTTCTCAAAGATAGCAAAGCCATTGTATGAGATGCTCCAAGGGAAATCCTCAATTCAAGTCCAGTCGCGACAAGGTAAAGCCAAGGGACCCCAACTGTCATCCAGGGCACCCATACAGTGGACTGCTGAACATCAAAGTGTACTCGAGAGACTGATTGACATGTTGACACATCCACCGGTTTTGGCATACCCAAACTTCGACAGGCCTTTCGTCTTGCTTACCGATGCATCAGAGCAAGGTCTAGGAGCTGTTCTCTACCAGCAACAGGAGGGAAAGCTACGAGTCATTGGGTATGGGTCACGGACTTTGACAGCTGCAGAGAGGAACTACCATATGCATAGTGGCAAGTTGGAGTTCCTTGCACTTAAGTGGGCAGTGTGCGAGAAATTTAGGGACTACCTCTATTATGCTCCACACTTTACCATCTTCACTGACAACAACCCACTTACTTACATCATGAGCACTGCCAAACTCAATGCGGTTGGTCACCGGTGGGTGGGAGAACTGTCAGACTTCCATTTTGACATCAGGTACAGACCAGGAAGAGTCAACACGGACGCAGATACTCTGTCCCGAGTCCCTCTTGATATTGACCAGTACATGTCAACATGCACAGAGGAGTTGTCGCAGGATGTAGTGAATGCAGCTTGGGAAGGAAGTCAAGCAGCCCAGAGGAAAGATGTGGCATGGATAGCCGCTCTCGCTGTCTCCTCTCAAGATGTTGTCCTACAGCCCCGCGCCCCTCTACACAGCATTAGTCATGACGACTTGGTCCAAGCTCAAAGACAGGATCCCGAGATAGGAAAGATCTTAAAGCTCAAAGAGATGAACAGTAAATTGACAGACGACATCAGAAGGACTGTGAGAGGAAGCGCATGCAAGCTTCTGCATGAGTGGAGCAGGTTGCACATCGAGGATGGGTTGCTGTACCGAAGAACAACAAGTAGGAAACAATTAGTACTACCTCTGAAATACCACCCTGTGGTATTAAAGCACCTCCACGACAACATGGGACATGTGGGCATGGAGAGAGTTCTTCACCTCGCCAGGGAGAGGTTTTACTGGCCCTACATGAAAAGGTGTGTCGAGGACTATGTAACAAAGAAGTGCAGTTGCATCAAACAGAAGAAGCCTACAGTGCATGTGCGTGCACCAATGGGCGGTCTGAAGTCTAACTCACCCCTAGAAATGGTTTGTATCGACTTCTTACACCTGGAAAAGAGCAAAGGCGGTTATGAGTACATCCTAGTAGTAATTGACCATTTTACAAGGTTTGCTCAGGCCTACCCTACAAAAAACAAGTCTGGCCGGACGGCAGCAGAACGGATTTACAATGACTTTGTACCAGGTTTCGGATTCCCAAACAAGCTCCATCATGACCAAGGACGTGAATTCGAGAATGAACTGTTTCGAACCCTTGGCCAGCTCTCTGGAGTAGGACATTCCCGAACATCTCCATATCACCCGCAAAGTAATCCAGCAGAGCGATTCAATCGAACCTTGCTGCAGATGCTGCGAACTCTGACAGACATAGAAAAGGAGATATGGAAAGAACATCTCCCACAGGTTGTACATGCGTATAACTGCACCCGCCATGAGTCCACTGGCTATTCCCCTCACTATCTTCTCTATGGTCGACACCCTCGCCTTCCTGTGGATCTCTTGTTTGGGTTGGCTGAAGAAATAGATCCAGTGACGCACAAAGGTTATGCTGAGAAGTGGCAAAAAAGGATGGCGGAAGCATACCGCATTGCTAACAACAACAGTCTGGCTTCAAGTGCAAAAGGAATGTCCTACTATGATCAGAAGGTGAGAGGAGTGGTCCTGAAGCCTGGGGATAGAGTGTTGGTTAGAAATCTGGGAGAGCGAGGTGGGCCTGGGAAACTACGTTCCTACTGGGAAAAGAGGATATATGTAGTGAAAGAGCAAGTCTCAGAATACCCAGTGTATGTAATTCATCCAGAAAACGATGGCAAAGGGAGACTGAGGACGCTGCATAGAAACCTGCTTTTACTGGTCAATGATTTACCAGTGGAATTCCCATCGCAGCAGACCAAACCAACTTCAAAGCCACAGACGAAAAGGAAACCTCAGCTGAGAAGGAGTGACATAAGAGACAGAACCGAGAATGCAGAAACATCTGACTCGGATGATGAGTCAGGAGGAGGTTATTGGTTGAGGATACCCCTAAGTCGGGCTGAGCCAAGGACAGCAGCTACGCCTGAGAGAATGCCGGCTCAGACTCCTAGTAAACCTGCCAGAATCCAACATGAGCAAGCACAAAGAACACCCACTCGAGTGACCCGACAAAGGGATAAAGATTCATTCATATCAGTCGGAAAACATGAAAGAAGTCAAGAACGGATGGTGGTCCAAATATCACCTGAAATGGACTTGAGGCCACCAGAAGCTGAAATACAGCCACAGGATCAATGGAAAAGACACTCAACAGATGAAGGCGAACCACAACAGGAGGATGATCAGGACATTCCCCATGACACTGAACAAGATGAGAAGATTGTTGCAGATCTCGAGCATCACTCTCTCTCACCTTCTGAACCTGGATCCCCTGTTACACTGAGACGGTCCACAAGGGAAAGACGGCCAGTCCAAAGGCTCACCTACTCATCTCTTGGTCATCCGACCTATCAACCATTTCCTGCTGTGAACACTATTGGCACGTACCTCATGCCCTATACTCACCCACTGTACAGGCCATCATTCCAGTGTGCACCCATGGTCCAATATTCATACTTGCCATGTACGGTACAGGGTTAT
This sequence comes from Raja brachyura, assembly GCA_963514005.1. Next base: position 96,044 of record CAUPSL010001486.1, read on the forward strand.
TGAGAATGAACAGTGGTGATGTAATCAAACTAGAGTCATATATTTTTTTATAGTTGAAGATTTTGAATATTGTAAATATTTTTGAGTCTGTGAAAGATTGTTGATTATTTTCAATGGACACTTGCGATTTGAAATAAGTGTCAGGAGCCACTTTTGTTGTTGGGGAGCGTGTGGCGCATCTGAGACGGTGTGCCCACATTGATTCAATTTATGTGATGGTGTATTGGCAGTTTATAAGGTGCAGCAGTGAGGGGGAACCTCTGTGTTACTCCAGTTGCTGCGGGGACTGGAAACAGCAAGGCACTCCCCCCCCCCCATCTCAGCAGAAGCAACCTGGGGATGAATTAAGATGCACTGTGTCCTCATTTGCCTTCTCACACCTGCTTTTATACAGGTTATCTATCTGCTTTACGGTGCCCAACCTTGGGACCCGTAACATATGCAACACGCAATATGAGATAAATGCGTTTCGGAAGAGCATCATCAAGCCTACATTGTAAAGGAGTTAACACGTACACAGTGTTTCTTTACCAAGTCTTTATTAATCACATATATCGATGCCCTAGTTGTACATGGTCTGCACGTTTACTAGAGGAGGTACCAGGGATGGAGAGACAGTAATATACTTGGTGAAAGGGGAGTGGCTACACAACCTACAATTAAAGGGACATGCAGTAAACATCTACATCCTTCCTCTTGCAAAAGAAAGGAACGTGACAGCCGACCATGTCTCATACACTAGAGCAACTGGAAAAGGATAGACAGCAAAATAGCAGCAATCAAATATAATCGCCATAACGGTCAGGCGCCCTTACAATCCGCCCCGAGCGGGTACGAACCCCGCTCACACCCTCTCCCCCCAAAGAAACGGGCACCGGGGGAGACCCCACGACAGGAGGACTACAATGTGGGGACTTACGTGGTGACAAAGGGATTGGAGGCGAGCGACCTGGCGATGGGGAAGAGATGGCTGGAGACACGGGAACAGTCACAGGGAGAAGAACCGGGACAGGGCGAGCAGGCACAGGCTTAGCGACCGCTACAGGCGGGAGAGCGGACAGAGGGGGAGCATGGGGATCAGCAGGAGGAGGAGGAGAGGGCTCGTTCACCAGGCGGAGGTGCCGCCTGGACCGACGGTAAACAGTACCATCGAGGTTCACCAGATAGGAGCGAGGTGAACCAGCCGTCCCAACAACAACCGCAAGGCCAGGGTGACCGGAGGTGGAATGCATGCGGACAACCTGACCAGGAGACAGAGGAGGCAGGGCACGGCATGACCTGTCGTGGGATCGCTTTTCAATGGACCGCTTGGTAGCAATACGCTCACGGACCACGGCAGGTTTTACAACAGCTGGGGTAAGAGTCTGCTGGGCCACCGGAATGGGAGGTCGAGTAACCCAGGACATGAGGCGCTGCGCCGGGGATCCCAGAACACCGTCACGGGAAATGTTTCGCAGGTTGAGGAGGGCGAGGTAAATGTCAGACTTCGATGCGCGGCAGCGATTCAACAAGTCCTTTGCGCTGCGAACAGCACGCTCGGCCAGGCCATTGCTCTGAGGGTACTCAGGGCTACTAGTGTAATGCCGAAAGTTCCAGCGGTCAGCAAAGTCATTGAACTCCGCACTGGTAAATTGGCTGCCGTTGTCTGACTGCAGGCTCGCTGGTGATCCAAAGGTCGCGAAGTGGCGGCGCAGCTTCGTGATAACAGCAGAAGAGGAGAGAGAAAACAGCTGGTCGACCTCATACCAGTTGGAGTAAGAGTCGACAAGCACCAAGAAGTGCTTGCCGTGCCACTCAAAAATGTGCGTTGCCAGCCCCGACCATGGCAGGTCCGGTGCGGGCTGCTGCAGAAGGGGCAAACGCTGCTGCTGCGGGGCGAGACTGTTGCAGGTAGGGCAAGATGACACCCGGTCCCGAAAATACACAGCCATATCAGGCCAATAAAACTGGCTTTGGGCGATAGAGAGAGTGGCCTCGGCGCCAGGGTGACCCCGATGCGCGGTGTCGAAATACTGTTGGCGAAGAGCCTCAGGTACCACAACCTTGTGACCCTTAACGATAACTCCATCTCGTAGCACCAGCTCGTCACGGACCAGGAAGTAGGGCACTGCCGCGGCGGGCAGGGAAGAACGTCGCTCGGGCCAACCCCTTTGAATGACCGCAGCCAGCTGTTGGAACGAGGCGTCAGCAGCAGTGTGTTTAACTAAGCACTGTAGTTGTTTTGAAGGAACAAAGTTGACGTTCAGGACAATCATACCTGAAGCCTCGTAAGGGTGACGGGTGGTCGAAGCCAGAGGAGCCCGAGACAGCGTGTCAGCAATAAACATGTCCTTGCCTCTACGGTACACTACGGAGAAGGTAAAACGCTGCAGCTGCAGCATCATCCGCTGCAGCCTGGAGGAGGCAGCGTGAATCGGCTTGCCGAGGATGGTGACCAGAGGCTGGTGGTCGGTCTCAATAGAGAATTCAGTTCCCAGGATATAGTCCTTAAATTTTGAACATGCAAACACAACAGCCAGCAGTTCCTTTTCGATCTGGGCATAGCGCTGCTCAGCTGGAGTCATCGTGCGAGACGCGAAGGACACGGGTAACTGGACCCCATCATGAACTTGCAAACAAGCAGCACCCAGCCCGAACTTTGAAGCATCGCACGTGAGGACAATAGGACGGTTCAAATCGAAATATTGCAGCGTCGGAATGCAGACAAGCTTCGAACGCAGCATATCGAAAGCAGCCTGGTGTTGTGGGAACCAGGACCATGCAGTGTCTTTCTTCACCAAGTCCCTTAAAGGGGCACTCAACTCGCTCAGATCGGGGATGAATTTTCCCAAGTAATTTGCCATGCCAAGGAAACGCTGGAGGCTAGGCACATCCACAGGAGCAGGCATCTTCGAAATAGCAGCGGTCTTCTGTGGGTCGGGCTTCAGCCCGGACGCTGTGAAGACGTGTCCCACATAAGTGACCTCCGGGACACGGAACCGGCATTTACTAGGGTTGAGCTTTAGATTTACCTCCCGAGCTCGATCCAAAACTAGTCGGAGGTTGTGGTCGTGCTGTTCCACATCTTTACCATACACCAAGATGTCATCTACAATGATAGCGCACGGGAGCCCCGCAAACAGCTGTTCCATCGTCCTCTGGAAAACTTCACTGGCGGAGCTGATCCCGAACGGCATGCGCAGGAATCGGAACCTCCCAAAGGGGGTGGCAAAGGTCGTCAGGTAGGACGATTGTTCATCTAGCGGTATCTGCCAGAACGAGCTCTTAGCATCCAGCACCGAAAACACAGTGGCAGGGCCAACCTGTGCAGCAACATCTTCGACAGTACGCATGGGATAGTGCGGGCGCTTGATAGCCAGGTTCAAATCTTTGGGGTTGATGCAGATCCGTAGCTCACTCTTGTCCTTCTTGGCAGCAACCACCATGGTGGAGACCCACTGAGTGGGCTCGCTCACCTCTTTCAGAATGCCTGTAGCAACCATGTCCCGAAGGGTGGACTCGACCCTATCCTTCATCGCAAAGGAGACCCGGTGTGGAGGGCGTATAACTGGATCCACGTCAGGTTTTAGAGAGATCTCATAACTGCAGGGGAGCATCCCCAGCGCATTGTCAAACCGATCGGGGTACTCGGCTAACGGGTCCAAAGGTTGCTGAACTAAACGGATCTCCCGGTGAAAATTGACCAATCCGAGGTCTTGGCATGCCCGAACGCCGAGCAGTGTAACACATTTCTCGTTAACCAGGAAGAAGGAGAGGGGCCGAACGGTCTCTAGCACTTCACAGTTCTGGGTAGCCTTCCCCACAGGGACAAGCAACCCTCCCCCATAAGCACGAAGGACAGAGCGCTCAACAGTGACTCGCTCATTATTCCTTATCTTCTTGAAAAGGCTAGTAGACATAACGTTCGTTGCGGCCCCAGTATCGACCTTGGCAGAGAACGTAGAACCATTGACAGTAACTTGCACAGTAGGGTCTGTTATCCGAGCAGGTGCCTTCCTAACTGAAAACACGCTGAGCTCACTCTGAGAAGAGTCCGAATCAGACAGTGGGAGGTTGTCAGGAGAGTGATAAGAACCAGACGCAGTACCATCCCGTACCAGGTAATTAGAGTGCCTGCGCTGTTGCTGGGCAGGATTTTTTCTAGCTCTGCATGCTGACGAGAAGTGATTAGGCTTGTTGCAGAAGTTACAAATCTTTCCCACCGCAGGGCACACGTTGAAACGATGAGTCACAAAGTTACAGTTCGGGCAGCGCTTCTCCAGCTTGGAACTTGAACCATAGCTGGCCCCACGGCGAGTTTGCTGAGCAGGACGGCGGGTTGCGACGGTAGCTGCCCGAACCTCATGATCAGGGGGTGGTGCAGCAGAGATAACAGCCTCAGACATCTTTGCAGCATGCAGGGCAGCCTGGAGAGTCACGTCTGCCTTACACAGGAGCTCCGACCGCAGCTTTTCATTTCGTAGACCATACACCAAGACATCGCGGGTCAGGGTCTCTGGGGTAGCGTCATTCAGGTGGCATCGCCTAGCCAGGTGCCGTAGGTCAGCGTAGAAGTTGCCGACAGACTCACCGGGTTTCTGACGACGTCCAAAAAACTTAAAACGCTCCAGAATAGAGTTCGTGGGCACATCGCACATCTCGCTGAACTTCCCCAGTAGACAGTCAAGGTCCTCGGGGTCCTCATCCGGCCCGTACTCAAACGATTCAGAGCGCTCCAGAGCCTCGGAGCCGGCTAGATTCAATAGCAGCCACGCTTTAATGGCAGAGGAAACTCCCGGGTGCACGATAGCCACATAATGCCGAAAATCCCGGCGGAACGCATTCCACCGGTGAGCGATGTCGTCGTCAAAGACAAGGGATTCAGGCTTGCGGCAGGAGGAAGCCATGACCAGGCAGGGAAGGGTAACTGGGGCAAAAAAAAAACTAAACCCGATAAACAGGAGGCGCGCAATTCGAAACGACTGACACCATGTAAAGGAGTTAACACGTACACAGTGTTTCTTTACCGAGTCTTTATTAATCACATATATCGATGCCCTAGTTGTACATGGTCTGCACGTTTACTAGAGGAGGTACCAGGGATGGAGAGACAGTAATATACTTGGTGAAAGGGGAGTGGCTACACAACCTACAATTAAAGGGACATGCACCAAACATCTACATACATTAAAGCCCAAATTTGCGGGGCTATGCAGAGCACCCCCATCACCACCACCCAGAAAGCTATTCGGAGAAGACCTCCCAAAGCAGGTCAAGGATTTAGATGACTGTAAATAAGCAATTTACAAACTCTAAAAGTGTTCAACACATTTTAATGATAGCACAAGGTATTACATACATCCTCAAATACTGGCTACATTCTTCTAGTGAACCGTATCCAGGAAGGGGAAGGCGTTATGATTGATGTTAACTAGGCGGGGTTAATGGTACTGAGGTAACTATGTTATTGGTTGCATGCAAAACCATCTACATCCTTCCCCTTAGAAAATTTAAAAGAAACAGACCGTTGTCACTACAACAGAATTAAACAAAATCGCCATAACGAACAGGTGGCTTGCTGATCCGGCCCGAGCGCGTACGGATGCCTCCCCCTTCCCCCGGAGGAGCAGAAAAAACAGGGGGACCCGAGACAGCAGGGGAACCAGGGAAGGGCGGTGGGGTTGGAGGAACAGGAGAGGGAGAACCGCGACCGCCAACAGGTGACCCGCGCAGAGGGGAACCGGGCGCTCGATATGGGGACCGAGGCATGCAGGGAACGCTGGCTGGGACAGGAGCCGGCTGCTGGTATGAGAGCGGCGGGGCATAGGGGCCCGGGGCCTGCGGCTTCGGCTCATTAACCGCAAGCAGGTGTTGTCGGCTTCTACGGTAGATGGTTCCCTCATAGTCGACCAGATACGAACGAGGTGAGTCGGCCACCCCAACCACAGTAGCCAGACGGGAGTGACCACTGGCGGTTTGCAATCGAACAACCTGTCCAGGCAACAGAGGATCGAGTGGTCTGCACGACCGATCGTGGGAACGCCGCTGGCTGTCATGTTTCTCTTGAATGCGCCTCTGCACAGAGGCAGGCTCCAGCACCCGAGGTTTTAGCTGGCGCTGGGCAATCGGGATGGTAGATCTGGTTGTTCTGGACATCAGACGCTGAGCAGGGGACCCCATGGCCGGATCTCTGGAAACATTCCTGAGGTTCAGGAGATCCAAATACAAATCAGAGTTAGACAGTCTCGCTTGTTCCATCAGAAGCTTGGCGCTGCGGACGGCCCGTTCAGCAAGGCCGTTGCTCTGTGGGTACTCCGGGCTGCTGGTGAAATGCACAAAATTCCATTTGTCAGCAAAACTTTTGAACTCACGGCTGGTAAACTGCCTGCCATTGTCAGTCTGCAGCCTGACAGGGGACCCAAACGTGGAGAAGTGTTTCCGCAGCTTCCGGATCACCATCTCCGACGTGAGGGATGTCAGCAAATCCACCTCGAACCAGTTTGAGTACGAGTCGACCAGGACAAGGTAGTGGTTACCACGCCACTCGAAGATGTCGGCAGCCAGCGAGGACCAGGCCAAGGCAGGAGCGGGCTGTTGCAGCAGGGGCTGTCGCTGCTGATGTGGAGCAAGACTGTTGCACGTGGAGCAGGCAGAAACACGGTCTCAAATATATTTGGCCATTCCAGGCCAGTAGAATTGGCACTGAGCGTGGGCGAGTGTTGCATCGACCCCGGGGTGTCCGCTGTGGGCTGCGCGGTAGTAAGAATCGAACAGGGAGGACGGGACCACCACTTTATGTCCCTTAACGATAACGCCATTCTGGAGCACCAGTTCGTCACGGACCAGGAAGAAGGGCTGTGTTTCAGGCGGTGCAGCGGAGCGCTTTGTTGGCCACCCTGATTTAATCACAGACGCAAGCCGTTGCAAAACTGGATCGGCAGCGGTGTGCTCGGCCAAAAGCTGCAGCTGCTTGGTGGGAATAAAATTGACGCCCAGTAGGAGCAAGTCCTCTGTTTCGTAGGGGTGGCGAGCACAGGAGGCCCGCGGGGCGCGCGATAACGTGTCCGCGATGTGCATCTCGGTGCCTTTCTTGTAGACGATGTCGAAATCAAAGCGCTGGAGCTGCAGCATCATACGCTGCAGCCTGGCAGGGGCAGCATGAATCGGCTTGTTCAGGATTGTCACCAGTGGCTGGTGGTCGGTTTCGACTGTAAATCTGCTGCCAAACAGGAAGTCTCTGAACTTGGAGCAGGCAAACACAACCGCAAGCAGCTCCTTCTCGATCTGAGCGTACCGCTGCTCGGTGTCCGTCATGGTGCGGGAGGCATAGGAGACAGGATGTAACGATCCATCGACAGATTGGAGGCATGCCGCGCCCAGGCCGAACTTAGAAGCGTCACATGTGACGGTGATGGGGCGACTCGCATCAAAAAATCGCAACGTCGGAGTGTTAATCAGTTTCGACTTGAGACAGTCAAACGCCTGCTGGTGCTGTGGGAGCCAGACCCAGGCGATATCCTTTTTTGTCAGCTGCCGCAGGGGAGCACTCAGCTCACTGAGATGTGGTACAAACTTTCCAAGGTAGTTCACCATGCCCAAGAAACGTTGTAGACCTGGCACGTCGGTGGGGGCTGCCATCTCAGAGATGGCCGCTGCCTTCAAAGGGTCGGGTTTTAGTCCGTTAGAGGTGAAAACGTGTAAAACATACGTGACTTCTGAGACACGAAACCGGCACTTCTTTGGGTTCAGCTTCAGGTTGGCCTTTCGCGCCCGATCCAGGACGCGGCGGAGGTTCTGGTCATGTTCGGCAATGTCCTTCCCATAGACTAAGATGTCATCCACGATGATGGCACATGGCAGGCCCGAGAATATCTGCTCCATCGTTCGCTGGAACACCTCACTAGCGGAATTGATGCCGAATGGCATTCGCAGGAATTTGAATCTGCCGAATGGTGTGGCGAAGGTTGTCAGGTCGGAAGATGCTTTGTCCAACGGGATCTGCCAGAACGAGTTCTTAGCGTCTAGGACTGAAAAGACGGTGGCTTGCCCGACCTGAGCCGCCACGTCCTCAACAGACCGCATGGGGTAATGTGGTCGCCTGATGGCAAGGTTTAAGTCCTTGGGGTTGATACACACACGTATTTCATTCTTGTCTTTCTTTATCGTGGCAACCATGGTGGAGACCCAATCGGTGGGCTCGCTGACCGCTTCTAGCACCCCCTTGTCGACCATGTTGTTAAGCATCGCCTCGACCCTGTCTTTCATGGCGTGGGACACCCTGTGAGGTGCGCGGACCACGGGTTGTACATTTGGGTCAATGGAAATATGGTATGTCAGTGGTAACTTCCCCAGGTCATCGTTGAACAGGTCCTGGTATTCTGCAATCGGGTTAAATGACAGTTGCACTTTGTGGACCGTGTGGTCGAAGGACACCAGGCCAAGATCTTGGCACGCACGGTTTCCCAGCAGGGTAACACAGTCAGAGTTCAAAACATAAAAAAAACAAGTTTCTCGTGGCCTTCTGTAGCCTGCAAGTTAAAGTGGCCCTCCCCACAGGCCTGAGAATTTCTCCACCATAGGCGTGCAGAGTAGCATTGTCAGCGACCAAGGCCTCATTAGTCCTTATCTTGTTGAAAAGATTTATTGACAAATCATTGACCTTTGCCCCAGTATCTAACTTCGCAAGGAAGGTTACATTGTTGACAGTCACAGACACGGAGGGATCAAGACGTTGGCCAGGTGCCTGGAGGAGGGTAAACACATTCGAATCCTCGGGAGAATTAATTGGATCTGCATCATAGGATTCAACAACATCGGGCTGTGGGTTGGAACAGCTATCAGATTGTTTAAGCATGTTTAGACTGGGTCTGGAAATCTGTACCTGTCTCCCACGAGAACAGAATAAGCGGCAGGCAGAAGCGAAATTATTCAGTTTGTTACAAAAATTACAAGCCTTGCCATAGGCAGGGCACGTCGACCGTCTGTGGTGCATGTAGTTACAGTTAGGGCACCTTTTTGGGGGCACATCATCAGGACCAGGGTTGGCACGCGGCAGAAAAGCATTGTTTCCCCTCTGAGGCAGGGCTCTACTAAATCCAGCCTGGTGAACAGACTTATCTCCCAAGTCCCGGTGATCATCTGGCAATACAACGACCTCAGACAATCTGCAGGCATGCATTGCTTTTTCAAACGTTAGATCCGGATCCCTAAGAAGCTCACATCGCAGCTTCTGGTCACGCATGCCAGTTACTAAAATGTCTCTAGTGAGCTGGTCTGTCGTGTCACCGAAACGGCACCGCTGGGCGAGATAACGCAAATCGGCAATAAAACATTCAACAGGTTCCTCCGGCAGCTGTCTCCTTGTAAAGAACCGTGCTCTCTCTAGAATGCGGTTCGAGGGCAGGTCACAAATCTCCCTGAACTTACGTAGCAGGCAAGCAGGGTCACTGGCAGATTCTGCAGGGGTAACCACCACGTTGTTGTCGTCCAGGACCGCTGGAGCATAGACGAAAGTTCTGGCTCTCTTCATGGCATCAGGTCCGACAAGGTTGAGTAGGAGGGAGGCTTTGAGGGAGTCAGGATCATTGCGGTGAGCGACGTTGACAAAGTGGGTGAAATCAATTTCAAACGTAGCCCAGCGCTCAGAAATATCAGCATCAAAGACAAGCTGCGCGGGCTTTCTGCACGAGGATGCCATGGTCAGAGAGATAAAGCACAAAAGGCACAAATCAAATAAAAGAAATAAAACCCGATAGACAGGTAGGCGCAAGTATCTTCCAGCTCCGACACCATGTAAATAAGCAATTTACAAACTCTAAAAGTGTTCAACACATTTTAATGATAGCACAAGGTATTACATACATCCTCAAATACTGGCTACATTCTTCTAGTGAACCGTATCCAGGAAGGGGAAGGCGTTATGATTGATGTTAACTAGGCGGGGTTAATGGTACTGAGGTAACTATGTTATTGGTTGCATGCAAAACCATCTACAATGACCATGCCAAGAGAGTGGGTCTTATGAGGTCACACACCTTCACCAGACAAACGGCCAGGAAAACACCATATTTCAGGCCACGAGGTCAAACCAAAAGGCCAGCAAGGACCTACATACCGGGGCCTACACAATACCAACAGTGCCAACAGCCCAGGCCTTTTTTAGGGCAAGGCCCGCAGCGGCCAGCATGGAAGATACGGTTTCCTCATCACCAGCACAACCCAGCACCTCCACGTCACACCAAACATGTCAGGGACCGCCGATAACCATGAAGGTAAGGCGGTCTGGATTTCATGCACTTGCATGTCTAACCTCACATGTTAGGGGTAGACTACGGTTTTTAAGGAGGCATGGGAAACCATCACCTCAGATGAGTTTATCTTACAAAGTTTTCAAGGCCATGAGATTGAGTTCATAAATGGTCAAATTCCTCCACCTCAGCATATGCCGAATCGCAAATTTGCACTTTCCAGCAAGGAAACAGCAGTAGGCTATGCTGAAATCTTGAGACTACAAGGGAAAGACGTGATAGAAAGAACTATACACGAACCGATTGAATTTGTATCTAACATATTCACAAAAACCAAGAAAGATGGTGGATGTCGGGTTATTATAGATCTCACCCATTTGAATAATTTTGTAAAATATACCCATTTCAAAATGGACACGTTAGAAACAGCCAAATCTTTGATTTCCTAGGGCTGCTTCATCGCATGCATTGATTTAAAAGATGCATACTATTCAGTATCCATTCAGAAACATTACAGGAAGTTCTTGAAGTTTACCTGGATGGATCAACTTTGGCAATACAATGCTTTGCCCAATGGGCTTACCACAGCCCCCAGATTGTTTACCAAATTACTCAAGCCAGTGCTAGCAACACTGCGGAGGGGAAATCATACGGTCATGGCTTACCTGGATGATAACCTAATCATTGGGAATACACTGGAATCAGCAAAATTGGCAGTTTCAGCCACTGTGGAAATATTTCAAAAAATGGGATTTATTATCCATCCAGACAAATCAAAGTTCTGTCCTTCACAGATCATGGACTATCTGGGATTCACGGTGGATTCCAATCGTATGATTGCCACCATACCAACTAACAAAGATGGGGATATCATTCAAGCGTGTAAGAATCTGGTCTGCGCCAGTATACCATCAATCAGACAAACTGCTAAGGTGATTGGGAAAATCGTAGCAATTTTTGCTGCTGCTCAATTCGGACCTTTACATTATCAAAATTTGCAAAGATCCAAGATTTCAGCGTTAAAATTGAATGCTGGACATTTTGATAGACCTATGCAGCTGCCGCTTAAGGCAAAAATTGAGTTACAATGGTGGATTGATAATATCCATAACTCATTTAAACCCATCGTTGTGCCTCGTCCGGTGGTATACTTACAAACAGACGCAAGCTCCCATGGCTGGTGAGCTACGGACAACTACACTAGTTGCGGAGGCAGATGGGACACCTTTGAATCTACCCTGTTGTTATCACAAGGGATAAATTATTTGGAGATGCTAGGAGCATTCCACGGACTTAGAGCTTATTGTTCAAACTTTACTGACACTCATGTCCATCTCCAAATAGACAATACCACTGCGGTGGCATATCTAAATCATATGGGCGGTACCAGGTCAATTTCATGTGATGAATTGGCTAATACAATTTGGCTCTGGTGCATACAACGGAATATTTGGATTTCAGCTACCTATTTACCAGGTAAGCTCAATACAGTGGCGGACACCAGGTCACGGAAATTTAATGACAACATCGAGTGGATGTTAAATCCCCAAATATTCGCCAAAATTACAGCCAAATTTGGTAAACCGGATATTGACCTTTTTGCGTCACGGTTGAACCATCAGGTACCAACATACGTATCATGGGAACCAGATCCTGGGGCAATGGCGATGGACGCTTTCTCGCTAGACTGGGGGAAATGGTTTTTCTATGCATTTCCTCCATTTTGCCTCATCAGTCGGGTATTGCGGAAAATCCAGCTAGTTGCTGCTAAAGGCATTCTTGTCATACCCGACTGGCCTACTCAGCCATGGTATCCGGTGGTCCTTGGAATGATCAGTCAACCATGGGTTCTCTTAGAGGGTTGCCCACAATTGGTGACGAACCCTGTTACAGGGGAACTACATCCCTGCCATAGTCACTTGAATTTATTGGCTTGCAGGTTCTGAACAGACCATTACTGCAGTATGGTCTCTCATTAGGGACAATGGATACAATTGGAGCATCATGCAGGGAGTCCACAAGACGGCAATATCTAACGCATATCAGGAAATGGGAAACCTACTGCGGCCGCTTGGACATTGCATATGACTCCGTTTCAATCACAGAAGTGCTCGAATTCCTTGCGGGTTGCATCATGACGAACACCTCAGCTACAATGCCATCAATAGCGCCAGGGGTGCGCTATTATTCTACCTCAATATTGAGGTAGGATCCAATAAACTGGTGTCCAAACTGATGCGGGGAATATTTAATTCCAATCCGCCAAGACCCCATTACAACGTCACCTGGGACATTGGGAAAGTACTAACCCTACTCAGGACGTGGTCGCCCATGGCTGGGCTTGAATTGGACAAACTCACCCTGAAGCTGGTGATGTTATTGGCACTTACTTCAGCACAAAGGGTACAGACACTTCATAAGGTCAAGATTGACAGAATGATCTCTACCACAGAAAAAGTAATTTTCTTTGTTGATGAATTACTTAAGCAGCATAGACCTGGATTCACAGGGCAGCAGCTGGTGTTTCCAGCATACCCCGCTGATGCTAGGCTATGTTTAGCCACTATATAAGAGTGACGCGGTAATTAAGGGGAATGGAAAAATACCTGCTAATCAGCCACAAAAAACCTCACCGTAGACTGACGGTACAGACGATCTCCAGATGGCTCAGGATCGTCTTGAACGAAGCAGGTATTGACACTAATGTCTTCAAATCCTATTCCACCAGGGCTGCATCAACGTCGGCGGCAAAGGTCATGGAGGTGCCCATGGACCATATTCTTGCCACAGCGGGATGGGCCAGTGAAGCCACCTTTCAGCGGTTTTATAACAAACCTGTTACCACTCCTGTAATGTTCGCAGAGGCCGTGCTGAATGTGGGTCGAGAACATATAACTACTCCCCAGTGAGGGTTTTTTTTCTTTTTGCTGTTATTAATAAATATTATTATTTTTCAGTACAAGCAGTCTGAAAATTTGATTACTCCTATCCATCCCTACAGTGGCGTGTGTGACAGCATGGACTGTCTTATATTTAAGAGGGAGTTAGATGTGGCCCTTGTGGCTAAGGGGATCAGAGAGTATGGAGAGAAGGCAGGTACGGGATACTGAGTTGGATGATCAGCCATGATCATATTGAATGGCGGTGCAGGCTCGAAGGGCCGAATGGCCTACTCCTGTACCTAATTTCTATGTTTCTATGGACGTTGTCCAGGGCATGTAATCACAGAGCTTTGAAGTCTTCACGAAGTCACTCACGTGACTCCGAAATGAAATAGTAAGATTAAACGAGAACTTACCAGTTGGAGTTTGATCTTTATTTTATGAGGAGTTGTGATGAGGGATTTCGTGCCCTCCGCTCCCAACCCTCGATCATAAAGTCAACTGGTAATTAGAGTCTCTTCAATCTTACTATAACAAGTCATTTCTTTTTTGTTGGTTCCACACCGAATCCACACCGCTGATTTGTTGAATGTCGCGCATGCGTGCTGGCGGGATCTTCACAAAATCCCTCATCGCAACTCCTCATAAAATAAAGATCAAACTTCAAACTGGTATGTTCTCGATTAATCTTACTATTACTTGTGACAATGGGATTTATATATTTAAAAGGGTGTTATGCAAAAAAGGATGTTAACTTGTTTGACTCCGAATTTCTAGTCAGGAATTTGAAGCTCTTGACCCTTTCAACCATCGACCCGTTGATATAAACAGGACTGTGGGTCCCCATCTTACTCCTTCCAAAGTACACCATCTGTTCCTTGGTTTTGCTGGTGTTGAGGGCCAGGTTGTTGTGCTGGCACCATATGGACAGTCGCTCGATCTCTCTTCTATACTCTGACTCATCCCCATCAGTGGTACGTCCCACAACAGTGGTGTCGTTAGCGAACTTGATGATGGAGTTCGCACTATGACCGGCTACGCAGTCATGAGTATAGAGTGAGTACAGCAGGAGGCTGAGCACGCAGCTTTGAGGTGCTCCCGTGCTGATTGTTATCAAGTCTGACACATTTCCACCAACATGAACAGACTGTGGTCTGTGAATGAGGAAGTCGAGGGTCCAATTGCAGAGGGATGCGCAGAGACCCAGTTCTGCGAGTTTGATAACCAGCTTGGAGGGGATGATTGTGTTAAATTACAGCCTCGATGTAATTGATCAATAACGGCCTGACATGAGTTTTTGTTCTCCAAGTGGTCTAGAGCGGAGTGGAGATCCAGCGAGATCGCATCCACCGTCGATCTGTTGTGGCGGTAAGCGAACCGGTTTTTGTCGAGGTAGGAGTTGATTTGTGCCATGATCAACCTCTCAAAGCACTTCATCACCACAGGCGTTAGTGCCACTGATCGATAGTCATTGAGGCGCGTCACCTTGCTCTTCTTGGGCACTGGTATAATTGATGCCCTTTTGAAGCAGGTGGGAACCTCAGACCTCATGAAGTGAGAGGTTGAAAATAGTCAATGGGAGGTGAGGCCAGGGTGTGGCCATCTTTGGTCAGGGCCCTCCCATTGAAGTCAATGGCAGCGAAGCACTGGGTGGCCATCTTAGCTACTGGCAGTCTTCATTATTTTGTCTCTCTCTCTCCCTTTCTCTCTCTCCCCTAGTCTGGCTTCCACTTCTCCTTCCCTTCTCTCTCTCTCCTTCTCTATCTCTTTTCCCTCCGCAGGGAGGCGGCCATAGAAACATAGAAAATAGGTGCAGGAGGAGGCCATTCGGCCCTTCGAGCCTGCACCGCCATTCAATATGATCATGGCTGATCATCAGACTCAGTATCCTGTACCTGCCTTCTCTCCATACCCCCTGGTCCCTTTTGCCACAATGGCCACATCTAACTCCCTCAGGGACACATGGCAATAAACTCTTGTGACTTTGATAGATATATATATATGTCTCTCTCTCTATATATATATATGTAAATAGTCAATGGGAGGTGAGGCCAGGGTGCGGCCATCTTTGGTCAGGGCCCTCCGATTGAAGTCAATGGCAGTGAAGCACTGGGTGGCCATCTTAGCTACTGGCAGTCTTCATTTTGTTTTCTCTCTCTCTCTCCCTTTCTCTCTCTCCCCTAGTCTGGCTTCCACTTCTCCTTCCCTTCTCTCTCTCTCCTTCTCTATCTCTCATATATATATATAAGAGAGAGATATACATATATATATCCATGTCAAAGTCACAAGAGTTTATTGCCATGTGTCCCAGAGGGAGTTAGATGTGGCCATTGTGGCTAAAGGGATCAGGGGGTATGGAGAAAAGGCAGGTACAGGATATATATATAAATCTCTCTCTCTTACTCTCTCTCTCTCTCTCTCTCTATATATATATATATATATATATATATATTTATATATATATAGAGAGAGAGAGAGGGAGAGAGAGAGAGAGACATATATATAGATCCATATATAGAGAGAGACATATACTTATATATAGAAAGAGAGATATATATAGATAGAGAGAGAAACATATATATGTATATATAAAGAGATAGAGAGAGACATATATATGTATATGTAGATATATATATATATATATATATATATATATACAGAGAGAGAGAGAGAGAGAGAGAGAGAGAGAGAGAGAGAGAGATACAGATGGGGTGGAGTAGGGAGGGGGTGATTGGTTGCCATGTGAGTAGCTGCGACCCGCCAACAGCCTGTGATTGGTTGCCATGTGAGTAACTGAGACCCGGCAACAGCCCTGATTGGCTCCCACCGTGAACTGGGGATTGGTTGCCAGGTGAGTAAATGGTGAGTAGCAACAGCCTGTGATTGGGTGGGTGCTGGCGGTTGGAGTTGGAGCGCGAGGGGGCGGGAGCGGGAGCGGGAGCGCGCGGTTGGCGGTTGGGAGTTGGCGGTTGGAGCGCGCGAGAGAGAGAGAGAGAGAGAGAGAGAGCGGGAACAAGGTGGAGATGGAACCCGGACCCTGGTGAGAGAGAGAGTTACATATATATACACACACAGAGACACAGACAGTAGGGGCAGGAGGGGGACACTCGGCCCTTCATTGTCATCATGGCTGATCGGCCCGAATCAATAACCCGTGCCTGCCCTCTCCCCAAATCCCTTGTCTCCCCCACACCCTAGACACAGATCTATCTATCTATCTATCTATCTATCTATCTATCTATCTATCTATCTATCTATCTATCTATCTATCTATCTATCTATCTATCTATCTATCTATCTATCTATCTATCTATCTATCTATCTATCTATCTATCTATCTCTCTCTCTATAATCCATCCAGTGACTTGGCCTCTCTCTCTGAAAGAGGATAAATGTCTACAATTTCCTGATTTTAAATTGTCTGACAATAATCCTAATGTCTGTAATAAAGTAAAATATCTAGTGCATTTTATTACAGAACAAATGACAGACGATGAGGATATTTATAGGCAACGACGCATGCTGTGTGCACAGGCGAATATTCTCTTGAGTAAATTTGGTGCGTGTACAGATGAGGTGAAGATGTTGCTATTTAAAGCATATTGCACACCACTCTATACTGTGCACCTGTGGGCGAACTATGGAAAGACAAGTTTGTGGAGACTAAAGGTATCATATAATGATGCCATGAGAACACTGCTAACGAAACCTAGATGGTGTAGTGCTAGTAACATGTTTGTGGCTGCAGGAGTCAGTCCTTTAGAAGCTATCCAAAGAAATCATATGTATACATTCATTTGCAGGATAAATGCCTCTACTAATGCAATTATTGTGGCCTTGTCAAACATAAGGTTTAGCACTACACGCTACGAATCCCAGTTGTGGAGACACTGGTATCGTTGTCTCGTTGTAGGACATTGATCATTCTTTTATTCGGGATTATAATTCATGTATTGTGTTTTGGTTTTTTTCTTAATATATCATTTATGATGCTTTTATAAGTGCCATACTAAGATTTTATTTGTACTTTATGTACTTTTTGTACTTTTGTATATATATTTACATATTTGTACTTTTAATATGCAGTGCATTTTTATGTAATGTTGCCCCTTGTCTGAACCTTGAGTCCAAAATAAAGTATTATTATTATTATTATTAAACTCGAACGGAGAACTGCAGAGGAAAGCAGCCGCTTTTGCATTGGGAACTACAATAGAGGTAGCAGTTTCACCCAGATGCTGCCCAACCTGGAGTGGGAAACGCTGGAAATAAGAAGGGCAAGGAACAGACTAGATTCAGATTCAGATTACCTTTATTGTCATTCAGACCTTTCGGTCTGAACGACATTTCGTGCCTGCTGTTATACATATATTAAAAGTAACAAAAACACACAATAAACACAAATTTAACATCCACCACAGTGAGTTCACCAAACACCTTCTCACTGTGATGGAAAGCAAAAGTGTTAGTCTTTATCTCTTCCCTCCTTGTTCTCCCTCTGCGCTGAGGCGATCCAGGCCTCCGATGTTGTGACCCCGCCGGGTGTTGGTAAGTGAGTCAGTCCCGCGGCTGAATCCAGCTCCGCGAACGGGCCGATTCAAACTCCGCGGCCCGGGGCGGTCGAAGCTGCGGAAGCTGCCGCCCTGCTGCCCAGCGGACGCA
Source organism: Raja brachyura (assembly GCA_963514005.1). Next base: position 113,814 of record CAUPSL010001486.1, read on the forward strand.
GCTGTTGTTGCGGGAGCTCCTGAAAGCAGGTCACCAACCTGTGACCTGCGAGCTCCCGACGATGTCGTCCACTGGGACCGCGGCTGGGCCTCGGAAGCCGCGCCGCCACCGCCGCCGGAGCGCCAGAACACCGCCACAGCTCCAGGTCGGGCCGCTGCCGCTACCGGAACGCCGGAGTGCCGCCACAGCTCCAAGTCGGGCCGCTGCTGCTGCCAGGTCTGGCCGCTGCCACTGCCGGAATTGCCGCTGCCGCCAAAGCCGCCCGAGGCCGTCAGCGCCGCCATTAGGCCTCAGCGCAGACGGAGACAGGGGAAACGACAAGAAAAGGTCGTATCCCCCCGAAGGAAGAGACTAAACCCCGTTTCACCCACCAACCCCCCCCCCGCCCCACACTTACACAATGTAATAAACTAACTAAACTAAACTAAAACAGACATAAGCAAAACAACGACAAAAAGAAAAAACAGACGGACTGCAGGCAAGCCGCCACTTCCGCTTCCATTGACTTCAATGGAAGTTCCTTGACCAAAGATAGGAGCAGAGAGGTTCCGCTGCAGTTGTGCAGGGTTTTGGTGAGACAACACCTGGAGTATTGCGTACCGTTTTGGTCTCCTAATCTGAGGAAAGACATTCTTGCCTTAGAGGTAGTATAGAGAAAGTTCACCAGACTGAGTCCTGGGATGGCAGGACTTCCATATGAAGAAAGACTGGATAGACTCGGCTTGTACTCGCTCGAATTTAGAAGATTAACGGGGGATCTTATTGAAACTTACAAAATTCTAAAGTGGTTGGACAGGCTAGATGCAGGAAGATTATTCGCGATGTTGGGGAAGTCCAGGACAAGGGGTCACAGTTTAAGGATAAGGGGGGAATCTTTTAGGACCAAGATGAGGAAAACATTTTTATTTTACACAGAGAATGGTGTGTCTGTGGTAGAGAAGGTAGTTGAGGCCAGTTCATTGGCTATGTTTAAGAGGGAGTTAGAATTATTCTTCAGTTTAATTTGTGAATTTGACTGAGCTGAACTGCAATGCTACAAATTTGGGGTAGTGAGTCGAGGACTTTTAGCCAGCAAAATGTAAATGTCTATGATTACTCTTTGGGATACAATTTTCACTTCCTTCTTTCTCGTAATGCTTTGCTGGTCTGGGGTTATCTTTAGCCTATATATCTTAAAAGTAGAATAAATGACTGTACAACTTTTAAAGGGAGCCACCCTCAATTGGATCAAAAATGTTAGTTAGGGAACACTTCGGAAGTTTTTTGTTTTGTAATGCCTGCGATCATCCTCAGTCGGGGAAGAAGATCTAGGTTTTTGGGGGTTAATTTTTGTTGTTGTTATTATAAGGGGATGAGGGAAAGGTTTTGGGGTAATGGCAGCTTATTCTTTGGCTGTTACAAATGCGCTTGACTTTCTTTTTTTGTGTTCCTTTTTTTCTCTTTTTTTTTGTTTTCTCTCCCCCCCATTGTGGGCTCTCACATGCAGCCTTCGCATGGTTCTGGATGGCAGACGCTGTATGTATCTTTTGAATCATATTTTAAAATATGGCTAATGGTGATATTGATGGAGGCAATCCTGTGAGGTTTATATCTTGGAATGTAAAGGGGCTTAATGGTCCAGTTAAAAGAGCTAAAGTTTTTTCTCACCTAAAACAACTAAAAACAGATATACTACTTTTACAAGAGACTCACTTAAGACTGCAAGATCATAACAGACTGCGTAAAACGTGGGTTAGTCAGATTTTTCACTCCAGATTTAATAGTACGTCCAGGGGTGTGGCAATATTAATCAACAAAAGAATACAGTTTACACCGTCTAACGTAGTCAGTGACCCTAATGGTCGGTTTATTATAGTTTCCGGGTGTCTTTTTCAAAAACCTGTCGTTTTAGTGAATGTTTATGCCCCTAATTGAGATGATGTTCACTTTGCAAATAAGGTTCTGTCATTAATACGCGATCTGAACACGCACCAGCTAATTTTTTCGGGAGACCTGAACTGTGCTATTAATCCACTGCTTGAATGTTCTAGTTCTAAGGGGACACCTTCTGGTATGGCAAAGTCCTTCTCACTGTTTATGCAACAACATGGTTATGTGGACCCCTGGAGATTTCTGAACCCAACTGCTAGACAATTTTCTTTTTTTTCTCATGTTCACCATTCTTTTTCCAGAATAGACTATTTTTTTTATAGACAGTCCCTTCATTCCTTGGGTTAAGAAAATTGAATATACTGCTATATTAATATCAGATCACTAACCTGTGATACTGGACCTGGGCTTTCCTTTAAATATTAAAGAACGACTTTAATATTTGGACGACTCTTTGGAAACTCAACCCCCTTTTGCTTTCCAATGAAACATTTTGCAGTTTTGTGTCAGCTAACATAGACACATTCCTTGAAATTAATAAAACTGAGTCCGTATCCTGCTCTTTAATTTGGGAAACTTTAAAAGCCTACTTAAGAGGTCAAATCATATCTTATATTTCATACGCCAATAAAGAACGTAAGAAGGAAATGGAAACCTTGTTAAAATCCATCTTGAACCTGGATAGGTAATATTCTGAAGCACCCACCACCCAATTATACAAAAGCCGGGCTGATTTACAAATGAAATTCAATCTTTTATCTAGTAATCAAACAGAACAACTAATTCTCCGGACTCGTGGTCTTTATTATGAATATGGTGATAAGGCGAGCCGGCTTATGGCTCACCAGCTGAAACGTCAATCCGCGTCACGGCTTATTCATAGAAACATAGAAACATAGAAATTAGGTGCAGGAGTAGGCCATTCGGCCCTTCGAGCCTGCACCGCCATTCAATATGATCATGGCTGATCATCCAACTCAGTATCCCGTACCTGCCTTCTCTCCATACCCTCTGATCCCCTTAGCCACAAGGGCCACATCTAACTCCTTCTTAAATATAGCCAATGAACTGGCCTCAACTACCCTCTGTGGCAGAGAGTTCCATAGATCCACCACTCTCTGTGTGAAAAAATTCCTTCTCATCTCAGTCCTAAAGGATTCCCCCCTTATCCTTAAGCTGTGACCCCTCGTCCTGGACCTCCCCAACATCGGGAACAATCTTCCTGCATCTAGCCTGTCCAACCCCTTAAGACTTTTGTAAGTTTCTATAAGATCCCCTCTCAATCTCCTAAATTCTAGAGAGTATAAACCGAGTCTATGCAGTCTTTGTTCATAAGACAGTCCTGACATCCCAGGAATCAGTCTGGTGAACCTTCGCTGCACTCCCTCTATGGCAATAATGTCCTTCCTCAGATTTGGAGACCAGAACTGCACGCAATACTCCAGGTGTGGCCTCACCAAGACCCTATACAACTGAAGTAGAACCTCCCTTCTCCTATACTCAAATCCTTTTGCTATGAAAGCTAACATACCATTGGCTTTCTTCACTGCCTGCTGTACCTGCATGCCTACTTTCAATGACTGGTGTACCATGACACCCAGGTCGCGCTGCATCTGCCCTTTTCCTAATCGGCCACCATTTAGATAGTAGTCGGTTTTCCTATTTTTGCCACCAAAGTGGATAACCTCACATTTATCCACATTATACTGCATCTTCCAAACATTTGCCCACTCACCCAGCCTATCCAAGTCACCTTGCATTCTCCTAGCATCCTCCTCACAGCAAACACTGCCCCCCAGCTTAATGTCATTCGCAAACTTGGAGATATTGCTTTCAATTCCCTCATCCAGATCATTTATGTATATTGTAAATAGCTGGGGTCCCAGCACTGAGCCTTGCGGTACCCCACTAGTCACTGCCTGCCATTGTGAAAACGACCCGTTAACTCCTACCATTTGCTTCATGTTTGCCAGCCAGTTCTCTATCCACATCAATACTGAACGCCCAATGCCATATGCTTTAAGTTTATTTACTAATCGCTTATGTGGGACCTTGTCGAAAGCCTTCTGGAACTCCAGATACACCACATCCACTGGTTCTCCCCCATCCACGCTACTAGTTACATCCTCGAAAAATTTCACAAGATTCGTCAGACATGATTTACCTTTCGTAAATCCATGCTGACTTTGTCCAATGATTTCACCACTTTCCAAATGTGCTGCTATCCCATCTTTAATAACTGATTCTAGCAGTTTCCCCACTACCGATGTTAGACTAACTGGTCTGTAACTCCACGTTTTCTCTCTCCCCCCTTCTTAAAAAGAGGGGTTACGTTTACGACCCGCCAATCCTCAGGAACTACTCCAGAATCTAAAGAGTTTTGAAAGATTATCACTAATGCATCCACTATTTCCGGAGCTACTTCCTTAAGTACTCTGGGATGCAGCCTATCTGGCCCTGGGGATTTATCGGCCTTTAATCCATTCAATTTACCCAACACCACTTCCCGACTAACCTGGATTTCACTCAAGTACTCCTTTGACCTGCGGTCCCCTGCTATTTCCGGCAGATTATTTATGTCTTCCTTAGTGAAGACGGAACCAAAGTAGTTATTCAATTGGTCCGCCATATCCTTGTTCCCCATGATCAACTCACCTGTTTCTGACTGCAAGGGACCTACATTTGTTTTAATTTGGACCTACATCTCTTTCTCTTCACATGTCTATAAACACTTTTGCAGTCAGTTTTTATGTTCCCTGCCAGTTTTCTTTCATAATCTATTTTTCCTTTCCTAATCAAGCCCTTTGTCCTTCTCTCCTGGTCTCTGAATTTCTCCCAGTCCTCTGGTATGCTGCTTTTACTGGCTACTTTGTACGCATCATCCTTTGCTTTGATACTATCCCTGATTTCCCTTGTTATCCACGGATGCACTACCTTCCCTGATCTATTCTTTTGCCAAATTGGGATGAACAATTTTTGTAGTTCATCCATGCTGTCTTTAAATGTCTTCCAATGCGTATCCACCGTCAACCCTTTTAGAATTGATTGCCAGTCAATCTTGGCAAATTCACGTCTCATACCCTCAAAGTTACCTTTCATTAAGTTCAGAACCATTGTTTCTGAATTAACAATGTCACTCTCCATCCTATTGAAGAACTCGACCATATTATGGTCACTCTTGCCCAAGGGGGCTCGCACAATAAGACTGTTAACTAACCCTTCCTCATTACTCAATATCCAGTCTAAAATAGCCTGCTCTCTCGTTGGTTCCTCTACATGTTGATTTAGATAACTATCCCTCATACTTTCCAAAAAATCCTCTTCCTCAGCGCCCCTGCCAATATGATTCACCCAATCTATATGTAGATTGAAGTCACCCATTATAACTGTTTTGCCTTTGTCGCACGCATTTCTAATTTCCTGTTTTATACCATCCCCAACTTCACTACTACTGTTAGGTGGCCTGTACACAACTCCCACTAGCGTTTTCTGCCCCTTAGTGTTTCGCAGCTCTACCCATACCGATTCCACATGCTCCATGCTAATGTCCTTCCTTTCCATTGCGTTAATCTCCTCTCTAACCAGCAACGCTACCCCACCTCCTTTTCGTTTCTCTCTATCCCTCCTGAATATTGAATATCCCTGGATGTTCAGCTCCCAGCCTTGGTCACCCTGGAGCCATGTCTCCGTGATCCCAACTATATCATACCCATTAATAGCTATCTGCACGTTCAACTCATCCACCTTATTACGAATATTCATTACTTATTCCTCAGATAAGAGACATACACCAAGACATAACAAGCAATCCAAAAGAAATAAACAATACTTTCACAGCCTTTTATTCTTCTCTTTACACCTCAGAATTCCCCTTGAATACTATGAATATGGAAACTTTCTTAGACGATTTGGAAATACCCACTCTGGAATTAGAAGATGCAGAAAATCTAGACCAACCCCTTGGGCAGGAAGAGATTAATAATGCCATTATGGCGATGCAGAGTGGTAAAACCCCTGGCCCTGACGGCTACCGGTTAGAATTTTATAAGAAATTTAAGGATAAGCTCACACCTGTTCTTTTAGAAATGTTTGAAGAATCTTTGGAAAAAGGTTCATTATCCCCCACTCTTTCACAGGCTTCTATTTCACTTCTTCTTAAAAAATACAAGAATCCGACTCAATGTGGATCATATCGCCTCATCTCACTTTTGAATGTAGATGTAAAAATTTTGGCGAAGGCGCTGGCTTGCCGTTTAGAATGCCAATTTCACAAAATGATCTCAGAAGATCAAACAGGTTTCATTAAAAATCGTCATTCCTTTTCTAATTTGTCGTCAGCTTATCCTGACGACAAATGACCTGGCCAAGCACCTTGATAGTAATGTCGTCACGGATTTAGTAGTGCTGGACTTTTCTAAAGCATTGGATATCATCCCACACCAGAGGCTGCTTTGGAAGCTTGAATCTATGGTATTGGTTCCAACACGAAACGATGGATTTCCAGTTTCCTGACAAAACGTCTTCAGCATGTGTGTGTGAACGGAGAGAGCTCCGATCGGCGTCCAGTGTTGAGTGGTACACCTCAGGGCACAGTACTTGGCCCACATCTGTTTTTGCTTTACATAAATGGCATGCATGAAAAAGTCGCAAGCACGACCAGACTATTCCCTGATAATTGTTTGCTGTACCGTCCAATGAAGTCAGCTGATTTATGAAGATGCTCTACAAAAGGACCTCTATACAATATCATTTGAGTGGTCACAACTATGGGGCATGCAGTTCAACCCGTCCAAATGTGAAACCATGCATGTCATCAGAAAGAGGAATCCAGGTGAAACATCTTACAATAGACTTGGTGCTACCCTTGAAGAATACAAACAAACCAAGTATCTTGGCATCAAATTGCAGAATGATCTGCGTTGGAATGGTCAGACTCAACATGCAACGGTGAAAGCAACGTGTCCTAAATTTTCTGAGACGCAACTTTCATCATTGTTCAAGTTCTGTCGAGGAGAAGCCATACTTCACCCACGTTAGACGTCATTTGGACTACACATTTGCAGCATGGGACCCATACACAAATAAAAACATTTCTTCCATCGAACGTGTCCAAAGACAGGCAGCTTGATTTGTTACTAACACCTATGAGAGAAAAGTGAGTGTTACCAAACTCCTGAATTCACTGGGGTGGAACCCTCACCAAGTCAGGCGTGAAGCTCACCTGTTTTTACAAAATGTTAAATGGTCAGCTCGACATAGATTACAAGACCAATACCAAACCCAAACCAATTAGGAGCAGACGAGGGCATTCGTTCCAATATGTGATTCCAGCTACCAAGACAGATGTGTACAGCAATTCATTCTTCCCCCGCACAATTAAAGCATGGAATCATCTCCACCCAACCATAGTTACTCAACCAGATGCAATTAAATTTAAGGTAGCTGTTTCTTCCCAAAAACCCTTTCTGGCTTAAGTCCTCACTCCACCACCTCCAGTTTAAATTTAGTTTGGAATATTTTGGAGGACCAAGAAACCAAGAACCAAGAAGAACATTAAAACAAACTTCAAGCAAACACTAAAAATAAAAAATAAACTGAAAAGTCGAAGTCTGCCGGCGGAGCAGCCATCGTACGGCACCCCTGGTGGGAAGGGGCAGTCATCTTTCTTAAAGTCTGGCTTTCTTCCCAACCCATTGTTCAAGCGCTTTTGATTGCAACATGCGCCTTAATTTAGTTCAACAAAGAAACTGACAAGTTACTAAAGAACCTTGGATGATCAGCCATGCTCAAATTGAATGGCGGTGCCAGCTCCAAGGGCCGAATAGCCGACTGCTGCACCTATTGTCTATTGAGCTTCCCTGTGGGAGGAAGGTGAGCATTAGACCACATGGTGTGAGAGTCTGCAGCGTGGAGACTCCAGGCCCGATGCTGAGCCTAGGACTCTGGTAAGGCGACGGCTGCGGCCCACTGGTGGGCGGTGGAGTGGCCAGGGCCGGCAGAGTCGCTTGTCGAGGCCCGCGGGGAGTTGAATGGCACTCGGGCGAAGTGTCGGAAGAGCCGGTCAGTGGATGAACGTGAAGGCAGCGAGGGTCGGCAGCTCCGGCGAGGCTGCGAGGGTCGGCAACGGCCACGGGTGACTAGCTGGCTACCTCCGCACTGTCATAGGCTGTGGGTTGGCAGCGCGCACACGCACACACACACACACGGCTCCGGGCAGCAGACACACGGGGATGAAAACCCAGCAACGTCCCCGTCAGAAGCAGCAGAGTTGGGGACATCCGCGATGATTCACCCCCCGCCAGACCCACACACCGGGGTGATTCACCCCCCCCCCCCCCCCCAGACCCACACACCGGGATGATTCACACCCCCCCAGACCCACACACCGGGGTGATTCACGCTCCCCCAGACCCACACACCGGGGTGATTCACACACCATCCCCCCCAGACCCACACACCGGGATGATTCACCCCCCCAGACCCACACACCGGGATGATTCACCCTCCCCCCCACCCCGACCCACACACCGGGATGATTCACCCCCCCCGACCCACACACCGTGGATATTCAACCCCCCCCCAGACCCACACACCGGGGTGATTCACCCCCCCCCCCCCCAGACCCACACACCTGGATGATTCACCCCGCCCCCCCGACCCATACACCGGGGTGATTCAGCCCCCTCCCACCCCAGACCCACACACCGGGATGATTCACCCCCCCCCCCCGACCCACACACCGGGGTGATTCACCCCACCCCGCCGGACCACTACTTGGGGTGATTTACCGCCACAGACTCCCACATGGGGTGATTCACCCCCCGGACCCCCACAAAGGGGTGATTCACCCGGGTGCCGGCCTGTCTGTAGCTCCACCACCGTGTTTCAGCCGCCAAACACTAAACGATATTGCCAAGTGCAGGTACTATCTTTGAAGCAGTGGGGAGGTGTGCGATTGCCCTACGGTACAGATATGCATGGAGGCGAGAATAATTTCTTATCATTTCTGGACGGTTGGCATTTTCTTTCATTATTGATAGTACAACATGAATTCTGAAGAATTCCAAACAACACAGTTGTCAAAGTTCGTCTCTTAAAGAAAGCAGACAGCAACAAAATTGTTAAAGGTAAACCAAAGCAATATTCTAATCAATTTGCCAGACGGGAGTGGCGAGATCTACAAAGAGAACCCAATCCTCTTGCTTCCCGCTCAACTTTGCTACGTTGTCCTTCTAAGGTTTAATTTTTATGTCCCTGACGTCCCTTGTCAGCCAAGGTCGTCCCTGCAGGAGCGGGTTCACGGGAGGGTGGAGTGGAGAGAATTTGTGTCCGGGGGGGGGGAGAGAATGGAGGGAGAGGGGAGGCTATGGGGAGGGAGGAGTGAGAGGAATGTAGCTTTGCAGCTTTAAGGGACATTGGTCAGGCAGTATTTGGAGTATTGCATACAGTTCTGGTTACTCCATTACAGGATGGAGGCTTTGGGGAAGGTGCAGAGATGGTTAACCAGAATGGTTTAAAAACAAGGAACTGCAGATGCTGGATTAGAAATAAAGGACACAAAATGCTGGAGTAACTCAGCGGGACAGGCAGCATCTCTGGAGAGTAGGAATGGGTGACTGAAGAAACGACCCGAAACATTACACATTCCTTCCAGTATTTTGTCTTTACAGCGCCTATCCACGTGGTGGTGTGCCAGCAGGCTGGAGGAGCGGGCAAAGGCCTTACCACAGAGTGGGCAGGTGAAGGGGTGCTGGCCGGTGTGGTTTAGCCGGTGCTCCAGTAGGTGAAACCCGTACCTGAGGACGGGCAGGGGAAGGGACGCTCCCCGCTGTGGGTACGCCGGTGCTGCCACGGGATGGACATGGGGGTGAAACTCTTGCCACCCTCAGCACATAAAGGGTCTCTCTCCGGTGTGTATCCACTGGTGCTCCCGCAGCCCCCAAGCCCTTGTCACAGTGGGAGCAGCTGCTCGCCGGCGTGGGTCCGCCGGTGCTGCCGCAACCCCCGCGAGCTGTCAAAATCCTCACCGCAGTACGGGCAGTCGTAGGGCTGACCGCTGGTGTGCACGGGCTGGTGAGACAGGGCATGGGAGGCCATGGCAAAGCGCTCTCCACACACTGGGCTGGGGATGGGACGGTTGCCAGTGTGCACCCGCTGGTGGGACAGCAGGCTGCTGGACCGAGTGAAGCCCTTGCCGCACTGGGTGCAGGTGTAGGGGCGCTCACTTGTGTGGGTGCGCTGGTGGCACAGCAGGTGACTGGAATGGTTGAAGCCCTTGCCGCAGTGAGCGCAGGTGTAGGGCCGTTCCCCGGTGTGGGTGCGCTGGTGCAGCCGCAGGTTACTGGAATGGGTGAAGCCCTTGCCGCAGAGAACGCAGGTGTAGGGCCGCTCTCCGGTGTGGGTGCGCTGGTGCTTTAGCAGGTTGCCGGAATGGGTGAAGCCCTTGCGGCAGTGAGCGCAGGTGTAGGGCCGCTTCCCGGTGTGGGTGCGCTGGTGCTTTAGCAGGTTGCCGGAATGGGTGAAGCCCTTGCCGCAGTGAGCGCAGGTGTAGGGCCGCTCCCCGGTGTGGGTGCGCTGATGCAACCGCAGGTTGCTGGGCCGGGTGAAGCCCTTGCCGCAGAGAACGCAGATGTAGGGCCGCTCCCCAGTGTGGGTGCGCTGGTGCTTCTGCAGGGCGCTGGAGCAGATGAAGCCCTTGCCGCACAGGGCACAGTTGTAGGGGCGCTCGCTGGTGTGGGTGCGCTGGTGCTGCAGCAGGTATTTGGAGTGGGTGAAGCCCTTGCCACAGGTGTTGCAGGTGTAGGGGCGCTCGCCGGTGTGCACGTGCCTGTGCTGCTTCAGGTCCGTGGACAACATGAAGCCTTTGCCGGAGCAGGTGAAGGGCCGCTCACTGCTGTGCACCCGCCGGTGCAGCCGCAGCCCTGACATCCTGGCAAAGCTCTTGCCGCAGGTGGAGCAGCCATAGGGCTTCTCACCCGTGTGCACCCGCCGGTGGATCTCCAGCTCGCTCGGGCACCGCCAGTCCTTGCCACACACGTCGCACTCATAACGCTTCTCCTTGTTGCTCCCTGTCATGTGGTCCTCCATCGACGCTCAGCCCCCCGAAGCTCAGCCTGCACACCGGGCAGATGGAGGGGGGGGGGGGAGTGGGTCACCTGTCTCACCGTCCACAGCAAAGCCTCCTAAACCCTGCAGGAGGGAAACACAGAGGGTCAACAAGCTGGCAAACAGGACATTACTAGCACATATTGGGTGCATTTATGGCGGAGGAAACCGTTATATAACTTTGCGCGGCACAGTGGCGCAGCGGTACAGTTGCTTCCTCACCGCCAGAGACCCGGGCTTGGTCATGACTATGGGTGCTGTCTGTGCGGAGTTTGTACGTTCTCTCCTTGACCTGCGTGCGTGCTCCAGTTTCTTCCAACATGTCAAAGACGTTCAGGGTTGCAGATTAATCGGCCTCTGCAAATTGTTAAATTGTTCCAAATGTGCGTAGGATAGTGCTGGTGTACGGGGTGATCGCTGGTCGGCGCTCTCTCTCTGTCTCTCCATGTCTGTCTTTCTCTCGCTCTCTCTTTGTCTCGCTCTCTCTTCTCTCTTTCTCTCTCCCCGTCTCTCTCTCTCTCTCTCTCTCTCTCTATCTGTCACCCTCCGTCTCTCACTATCTGTCTCTCTGCCTCTCTCGTCCATCTGTCTCTCTCTGTGCCTATTCCTGTCTTTCACTCTTTCTCTCACTGTCCCTCTCTCTTCTCTCTTGTTCTGTCTCTCTCTCTCTCTCTCCCTCTCTCTGACTCTCTGCCTCCTCTCTCTCATTATTTGTCTCTCCATCTCTCACTCTTTGTGCGTGTGTGTCTCGCTCTCCCTCACTATATCTCTCTCCATATATCTCTCGCCCCCCCCCCCTCCCCCCCCCCCCCCCCCCTCTCTCTCTCTCTGTCTCTCTCGGTCTCTGTCCCTCTCTCCATCTTTCTCGCTCTCTACTATTCAGGTGCACTGTCAAGCTGATTGCACTGTGATCAGATATATCTGCAACCAGATTTTACACTCTGTGATCCTATGTACGGTGTTCACCCGTATTCATTAAAAAGTATTAAATCCTGGAGTGGACAGAGTGAGGTACTGTGTGGTGTGTGTAGTCCCTTTCTAAAGGGCTCCCTCTCTCTCTCTCTCTCTCTCTCTGTGTCTGTGGAGTCTGTAGACTGGGCAATGTTCAGGGACTCGGCAACGGACCTGAATAAATACGCCGCAGTCGTTACAGACTTCATAAAGAAATGTGTGGCGGACTGCATCCCAACAAAAACCTTCTGAGTGTTTCCTAACCAGAAGCCTTGGATGAACCATGAGATCCGCATTCTTCTGAAGACCAGATCCCAGGCATTTATGTCTGGAGGTCTACAAGAAGTACAGATACGACCTTGGTAAGCCCATCAAAAAGGCCAAAGGGGACCTGCACCAAGCTGGAGGATGAGGGATGTTCGGCAACTGTGGCGGGGCTTGAATACATCACCTCCTACAAGGCAAAATCAGGAGGCAGCTCAAATGTCAGCGAAACTTCACTCCCTGACGAGCTGAATACATTTTACACACGCGTTGATAGGGAGAACACTGATGTGCCTTCCCGAGCCCCCATTCGCTGTGATGGTATTTCAGTCACAGAGCCCAAAGTCAGAAGATCCTTCAGAGGGGTGAACCCTCGAAAAGTGCCTGGACCTGATGGTATACCCGGGCGTGTTCTAAAAACCTGTGCGTATTTACGGACATTTTCAACCGCTCACTTCTGAGGTCTGAGGTTCCCACCTCCTTTAAAAGGGCATCAATAATACCGGTGCCCAAGAAGAGCAAGGTGACGTACCTCAATGACTATCGACCAGTGGCATTAACGTCTGTGGTGATGGAGTGCTTTGAGAGCCTGATCGTGGTGCAAGTCAACTCATACATCGACAAAAACCTGGACCCACTGCAGTTCGCTTACCGCCGCAACAGATCAACAGTGGAGACAATCTCGCTGGCTCTCCACTCCGCTCTGGACCACTTGGACAACAAAAACTCATATGTCAGGCTGTTATTCATTGACTACAGCTCGGCATTTAATACAATCATCCCCTCCAAGCTGGTTACCAAACTCGCAGAACTGGGTCTCTTCGCATCCCTCTGCAATTGGATCCTCGACTTCCTCATTTACAGACCACAGTCTGTTCGTATTGGTGTAAATGTGTCAGCCTCGATAACAATCAGCACAGGAGCATCTCAAGGCTGCGTGCTCAGCCCCCTACTGTACTCACTCCATACTCATGACTGCTTAGCCGGTCATAGTGTGAACTCCATCATCATGTTCGCCAATGACACCACTGTTGTGGGACGTATCACTGATGGAGATGAGTCAGAGAATGGAAGTGAGATCGGCTGTTTGACCAAATGGTGCCAGCACAATAACCCGGCCCTCAACACCAGCAAAACCAAGGAACTGATTGTGGACTTTAGAAGGAGTAGGATGGCGTGTGTGTGTGTATATATATCTCTATCTATATATCTATATATATATCTATATATATATCTATATATATATCTATATATATATCTATATATATATCTATATATATATACACATATATCTACATATATCTACATATATCTACATATATCTACATATATCTACATATATCTACATATATCTACATATATCTACATATATCTACATATATCTACATATATCTACATATATCTACATATATCTATATATCGTCCCCCATCCTACTCCTTCTAAAGTCCACAATATATATACACACCATTGAAAAAAAAAAAATTCAATGGTATATGGACACACTGATCTGATCTGTATTTATTTATGCCTACTACATTCTGTTTTGCTGAAGTAAAGCAAGAATTTCATTGTCCTATCTGGGGCACATGACAATAAACCTCTCTTGAATCTTAAATGGCCACAGATTCGGAATGCTCTGGGTGGAAACTTTTTTCCTCATCTCAGTCCCAAATGGCCACAGATTCACAACTCTCTGGGTGGAAAAGTTTCTCCTCACCTCAGTCTTAAATGGCCGATTCCTTATTCTTAAACTGTGGCCCCTGGTTCTGGACTCCCCCAACATCAGGAACACGTTTCCTGCCTCTAGCGGGTCTAACCACGTCTAACTAGAGGATGTTTCCTCTAGTGGGAGAGTCTCGGACCAGAGTGCACAGCTTCAGAATTAAAGAATGGTCCTTTAGGAAGGACATGAGGAGGAATTTCTTTAGTCAGAGGGTGGTGAATCTGTGGGATTCATTGCCGCAGACGTTGGTGGAGGCCACAAGTCAGTGGATATATTTAAGGCAGAGATAGATAGATTGTTGATTAGTGCGGGTGTCAAGGGTTATGGGGAGAAGGCAGGAGAATAGGGTTAGGAGGGAGAGATAGATCAGACGGGATTGAATGGCAGAGTAGACTCGATCGGTCGAATGGCCTAATTCTGCTCCATAATGAAGAGATGAAACTTAGGATGACTATAAAATTAGAACTCAGGTGGGGGAGGGGATTGGGAGAGAGAGAAAGCAAGGGTTACTTGAAGTTAGAGAGGTCAATATTCATACCGCTGGGGTGTGAGCTGCCCGAGCGAAATATGAGGTGCTGCTCCTCCAATTTGCGCTGGGCTTCAATCTCTCTCCCCACATCACTGTCTATATCTCTTGTTCTTCTCTCCCCTGACGAAGTTTCTACCCGAAATGTCGCACATTCCTTCTCTCCACAGATGCTGCCTGACCCGCTGAGTTACTCCAGCACTTTGTACCTGTCCATGTTCTCCAGAGATGCTGCCTGACCCACTGAGTTACTCCAGCACTTTGTACCTGTCCATGTTCTCCAGAGAAACTCAGCGGGTGCAGCAGCATCTAAGGAGCGAAGGAGATAGGCGACGTTTCGGGTCGAGACCCTTCTTGTGCCGGCTCTGGAGAGGGTTCAGAGGAGGTTTACAAGAACCATCCCAGCAATGAGTGGGTTGACTAACTACGATGAGCGATTGTCGGCGCTGGGCCTGTACTCGCTGGAGTTTAGAAGAACGAGGGGGGACCTCATTAAAAATTCACCCAACAGTGAAAGACCCGGAAACAGCTTCTTCCCCACAGCCACCAATTAAACACAACTCATACAAAACTCTGAACTAAAACAGCCTATTGCAGTATATCTGTTTAATTCATCTATCAGTATAGCATCCACCCGCTGGAGGACCGGCCCGGAGGACCACGACCACCCACCCGCTGGAGGACCGGCCCGGAGGACCACGACCACCCACCCGCTGGAGGACCGGCCCGGAGGACCATGACCACCCACCCGCTGGAGGACCGGCCAGGAGGACCACGACCACCCACCTGCTGGAGGACTGGCCCAGAGGACCACGACCACCCACCCGCTGGAGGACCGGCCCGGAGGACCACGACCACCCACCCGCTGGAGGACTGGCCCGGAGGACCACGACCACCCACGTGCTGGAGGATTGGCCTGGAAGACCAGGTCCACCCACCCGCTGGAGGACTGGCCCGGAGGACCACGACCACCCACCCGCTGGAGGACCGGCCGGAGGACCACGACCACCCACCCGCTGGAGGACCTGCTGCACCCGCTGAGTTTCTCCAGCGTTTTGTGTAACCCTCGGTTCTCCAGCATCTGCAGTTCCTTCTTTAACGCTGGAGGACCGGCCTGGAGGACCAAGATGGAGACAGAGCACGAGTGGAGCGCGGACCCTCCCAGGGGGTGACGAGATGGAAGGACGCGGTGATGACGCCAGTGGGGAGTAACGGCGGGGGACGTGGCATGCGGTGAGGGTGACGCTTACGCAGTGCATGATACCAATGAATGCAAGATCTACAATGAACACCAGCGTTGCTCAGTGCTTCTAGTGCTCCACTCGCAGAATGAAGGAAAGTTAGCACAAATGTTCTTATCAGTAAAACACTCCTACCAAGTCAGAAAATGGCATGACTGAACGATTCTGTAGCCTTTCAGAATATAGGAAAAGCTGGGAACAAATCAAGCTCATCCTATAACAAGTTAACCATATAACCACATAACAATTACAGCACGGAAGCAGGCCATCTCGGCCCTTCAAGTCCATGCCGAACAACTTTTTTCCCTTAGTCCCACCTGCCTGCACTCATACCATAACCCTCCATACCCTTCTCATCCATATGCCTATCCAATTTATTTTTAAATGATACCAACGAACCTGCCACCACCACTTCCACTGGAAGCTCATTCCACACCGCTACCACTCTCTTAGTAAAGAAGTTCCCCCTCATGTTACCCCTAAACCTCTGTCCCTTAATTCTAAAGTCATGTCCTCTTGTTTGAATCTTCCCTATTCTCAAAGGGAAAAGCTTGTCCACATCAACTCCCTCTCATCATTTTATAGACCTCTATCAAGTCCCCGCTTAACCTCCTGCTCCCCGCAGAACTCCCCGCTCCAGAGAATAAAGACCTAACTTATTCAATCTATCTCTGTAACTTAGCTGTTGAAACCCAGGCAACATTCTAGTAAATCTCCTCTGTACCCTCTCTATTTTGTTCACATCCTTCCTATAATTGGGCGACCAGTTATTATTTATAAGTTATTATTTATTAAGTTATTATTAAGCGATAAGTTATTATTTATCTCTGGAGCGTCAGATATTTTTTTCAATCTTGGCTTCTTTATGGCCTTGAAAGAAGCACATGTTATTACATAGGCTTCCATCTTAATGTCTTTATTGAAAAGACAACCTGTCCTCCATATTGTGTTCATATATTGGAAAAGACATTCAGACTTGTCACCGAGCCATACTTTTGTTCCACTAGACCATGCTTTTGTAATAGAACGACTATATTTTAGGTTTAACTATTAGCTCTTTCAAGCTCACTCTGGCATTGCAGGAGGCCCAGGACAGTAAAATGAGTGTGGGAGTGGGAAGGGGAGAAAAAGTGGTTGGCAACCGGGCGATTCAGCAGGCCTTGGCGGACTGGGTGCAAATGTGGTGTGAAATGTACGGCTCATCTAGATACAAGGTGTGAGAGTGCGTGTTTGAGAAAGAGCGTGTGTGAGAATGTGTGTGTGGAACAGTGCGTGTGTGAGGGAGTGCGTGTGTGAGGGAGTGCGTGTGTGGAAGAGTGCGTGTGTGTGTGCATGTGTGAGGGAGTGTGTGTGTGAGTGTGTGTGTGAGTGTGTGTGTGAGGGAGTGCGTGTGTGAGTGTGCGTGTGTGAGGGAGTGCGTGTGTGAGGGAGTGTGTGTGTGGAAGAGTGTGTGTGTGAGGGAGTGCGTGTGTGAGGGAGTGCGTGTGTGAGGGAGTGCGTGTGTGGAAGAGTGCGTGTGTGTGTGCATGTGTGAGGGAGTGTGTGTGTGAGGGAGTGTGTGTGTGGAAGAGTGCGTGTGTGAGTGTGCATGTGTGAGGGAGTGCGTGTGTGGAAGAGTGCGTGTGTGAGTGTGCGTGTGTGAGGGAGTGCGTGTGTGGAAGAGTGCGTGTGTGGAAGAGTGCGTGTGTGAGGGAGTGCGTGTGTGGAAGTGTGCGTGTGTGAGTGTGCGTGTGTGAGGGAGTGCGTGTGTGGAAGGGTGCGTGTGTGGAAGAGTGCGTGTGTGTGTGCATGTGTGAGGGAGTGTGTGTGTGAGGGAGTGTGTGTGTGGAAGAGTGCGTGTGTGAGTGTGCATGTGTGAGGGAGTGCGTGTGTGGAAGAGTGCGTGCGTGAGTGTGCGTGTGTGAGGGAGTGCGTGTGTGGAAGTGTGCGTGTGTGAGTGTGCGTGTGTGAGGGAGTGCGTGTGTGGAAGAGTGCGTGTGTGTGTGTGCATGTGTGAGGGAGAGGGTGTGTGAGGGAGTGTGTGTGTGAGTGTGCATGTGTGAGGGAGTGTGTGTGTGGAAGAGTGCGTGTGTGTGTGCATGTGTGAGGGATTGCGTGTGTGGGAGTGCGTGTGTGAGGGAGTGCGTGTGTGAGGGAGTGCGTGTGTGAGGGAGTGCGTGTGTGAGGGAGTGCGTGTGTGTGAGGGAGTGCGTGTGTGAGGGAGTGTGGGAGTGCGTGTGTGAGGGAGTGCGTGTGTGAGGGAGTGTCACTTATGAAACATTACGAAATAGTTCCCTGAACATTGAGCCATTTAGTAAGTGTAAAACAAACTGGGACATTAGCTTTGACTCCAGCAGACTGCTCAGCTCATTGAACACATCAAGTGTTGGTTACAACTTTATACAAGTGTGTGTGTGATGGATGTGCAGCATGAATCTCCAGCAACACATCCAATGACAAAACGCTGCAGCAGCAGCAGCTGTTGCTCAACATGACTTTTCTGCTTCAAACTATCACTGGGACACATTAACTCACAACAATAAATTCAATGTGGGTTAAACAAAAAGCTGGAGAAACTCAGCGGGTGCAGCAGCATCTAAGGAGTGAAGGAGATAGGCGACGTTTCGGGCGATGCTACACTTGTTCCTTCACCTCCCCCATCCACTCCTTTCAGGGACCCAAGCAGTCATTCCAAGTCCGACAGAGGTTCACCTGCACCTCCTCCAACCTCGTCTACTGCATCCGTTGCTCCAGATGCCAGCTAATCTACATCGGTGAGACCAAGCGGAGGCTAGGCGATCGTTTCGCCGAACACCTCCGCTCGGTCCGCAATAACCAACCCGACCTCCCGGTGGCTCAGCACTTCAACTCCCCCTCCCACTCCGTATCCGACCTCTCGGTCCTGGGCCTCCTCCATGGCCAGCGTGAACAACACCGCAAGTTTGAGGAACAACATCTCATATTCCGCTTGGGGAGTCTGCATCCTCTGGGCTTAAACATTGAATTTTCTCAATTCTGTTAACCCAGACTGCTCCTTTCCCCCCCCCCCCCCCCACCCTCCCACCTCTCCCTCAGCCCTCGGGCCCTGACATTCCTTCTCCATCTCCCCCCCCCCCCCCCAAGTCGCACTAGCTTCTCATTTTCACACCAGAAACAGCTTACAATGGCCTGCTTTCCTTATCACCAATACTTTTTTGCATATCTTTCACTCATTGTTCTTGCTTTATCTCTCCATATCACTGTTTATATCTCTCGTTTCCCTGATCCCTGACCAGTCTGAAGAAGGGTCTCGACCCGAAACGTCGCCTATCTCCTTCACTCCTTAGATGCTGCTGCACCCGCTGAGTTTCTCCAGCTTTTTGTGTAACCCTCGATTCTCCAGCATCTGCAGTTCCTTCTTTAACAATAAATTCAATGTGCTGCTGACAGATAAGAGCGAATCACATTCAATGGGGAATTTAACCCAAGTCTCTCCCCAAGATTAGAGCCGTCCACGCGGGAGCGGCGGACAAAATACTCACCGATGGATGGATGGATGTCAATCTGCTGTCCTCGCTCCCCGGCCCCGAGTCTCCCCGCCCGCCCGGACACCGGGGCCCTGAGTCTCCCCGCCCGCCCGGACACCGGAGTTAAAAGGCCGCCTATGGCTTCACTCCCATTGGTTCAATGTGTCACTGCCAGTATTAAATATGGCCGCCTACAGCTTCACTCCCATTAGCTTCAATGGGAGACTGCCAGTATTAATTATGGCCGCACAGTCTGAAGAAGGGTCTCGACCCAATACGTCGCCTGTCTCCTTCGCTCCTTAGATGCTGCTGCACCCGCTGGGTTTTCCAGCCTTTTGTGTCTCCTGGCTATACTGCAATTGACTTCAATGGGAGACTGCCAGTATTAAAGATGGCCGCATGTGGCTTCACTACAATTGACTTCAATGGGAGACTGCCAGTATTAAAGATGGCCGCCTACAGTTTCACTCCCATTTGCTTCAATGGGAGACTGCCAGTATTAAAGATGGCCGCATGTGGCTTCACTGCAATAGACTTGAATGGGTACTGCCAGCATTAAAGATGGCCGCATATGGCTTCACTACCATTGGTTCAATGTGTCACTGCCAGTATAAAACATGGCCGTCTACAGCTTCACTCCCATTAGCTTCAATGGGAGACTGCCAGCATTAATTATGGCCGCACAGTCTGAAGAAGGGTTTCGACCCGATAAGTCGTCTGTCTCCTTCGCTCCTTCGATGCTGCTGCACCCGCTGAGTTTCTCCAGCGTGTTGCGTTCCCTCCCATTGACTTCAAGGGGAGACTGCCAGTATTAAAGATGGACGCATGTGGCTTCACTGCAATTGACTTCAATGGGAGACTGCCAGTATTAAAGATGGCCGCATGTGGCTTCACTGCAATTGACTTCAATGGGAGACTGCCAGTATTAAAGATGGCCGCCTACAGTTTCACTCCCATTTGCTTCAATGGGAGACTGCCAGTATTAAAGATGGCCGCATGTGGCTTCACTGCAATAGACTTCAATGGGTACTGCCAGTATTAAAGATGGCCGCATATGGCTTCACTACCATTGGTTCAATGTGTCACTGCCAGTATAAAACATGGCCGCCTACAGCTTCACTCCCATTAGCTTCAATGGGAGACTGCCAGCATTAATTATGGCCGCACAGTCTGAAGAAGGGTTTCGACCCGATAAGTCGTCTGTCTCCTTCGCTCCTTAGATGCTGCTGCACCCGCTGAGTATCTCCAGCGTTTTGCGTTCCCTCCCATTGACTTCAAGGGGAGACTGCCAGTATTAAAGATGGACGCATGTGGCTTCACTGCAATCGACTTCAATGGGAGACTGCCAGTATTAAAGATGGCCGCATGTGGCTTTACTGCAATTGACTTCAATAGGGATTGCCAGTATTGAAGATGGCCGCATGTGGCTTCACTGCAATAGACTTAAATGGGGACTTCCAGTATTAAAGATGGCCGGCTATGACTTCACTCCCACTGACATCTGAGGCGGGGTTTCGGCCCGAAACGTTGCCTGTCTCCTTCGCTCCTTAGATGCTGCTGCACCCGCTGAGTTTCTCCAGCGGTTTGCGTTCCCTCCCATTGACTTCAATGGGAGACTGCTAATATTAAAGATGGCCGCCAGAGCCTTCCATTGACTGGCAGTCTCCCATTGACGTCAATGCGAGTGAAGTTATAGGCGGCCATCTTTGATACTGGCAGTCTCCCATTGACGCCAATGCGAGTGAAGCCATAAGCGGCCCTCATTAATACTGGCAGTCTCCCATTGACGCCAATGCGAGTGAGGCCATAGGCGGCCATCTTTAATACTGGCAATCCCCCATTGAAGTCAATAGGAGTGAAGCCATATGCGGCCATCTTTAAGGGTTACACAAAAAGCTGGAGAAACTCAGCGGGTGCTGCAGCATCTAAGGAGCGAAGGAGATAGGCGACGTTTCGGGTCGAGACCCTTCTTCAGACTGGTCAGGGATCAGGGAAACGAGAGATATAAACAGTGATGTGGAGAGATAAGTAACAATGAGTGAAAGATATGCAAAAAAGTATTGGTGATAAAGGAAGCAGACCATTGTAAGCTGTTTGTGGTGTGAAAATGAGAAGCTAGTGCGACGGGGGGGGGGGGGGGGGGAGATGGAGAAGGAATGTCAGGGCCAGAGGGCTGAGGGAGAGGTGGGGGGGAGGCAGTCTGGGTTAACAGAATTGAGAAATTTCAATGTTTAAGCCCAGAGGATTCAGATTCAGATTCAGATTCAATTTTAATTGTCATTGTCAGTGTACAGTACAGAGACAACGAAATGCATTTAGCATCTCCCTGGAAGAGCGACACAGCAAATGATTTGAATAAATAACAATAAGTGTCCGGGGGGGGGCTGATTGGCAGTCACCGAGGTACGTTGTTGAGTAGCGTGACAGCCGCCGGAAAGAAGCTGTTCCTGGACCTGCTGGTTCGGCAACGGAGAGACCTGTAGCGCCTCCCGGATGGTAGGAGGGTAAACAGCCCATGGTTGGGGTGAGAGAGGTCCTTGGCGATGCTGAGCGCCCTCCGCAGACAACGCTTGCTTTGGACAGACTCAATGGAGGGGAGCGAGTTGGGCAATTTTCACCACCCTCTGCAATGCCTTCCGGTCGGAGACAGAGCAGTTGCCATACCAAACTGTGATGCAGTTGGTAAGGATGCTCTCGATGGTGCAGCGGTAGAAGTTCACCAGGATCTGAGGAGACAGATGGACCTTCTTCAGTCTCCTCAGGAAGAAGAGACGCTGGTGAGCCTTCTTGATCAGAGTTGAGGTATTGTGGGTCCAAGAGAGGTCGTCGGAGAGGTTGACTCCCAGGAACCTGAAGCTAGAAACACGTTCCACCTCCGTACCGTTAATGTGGATGGGGGTGTGCGTGCCGCCCCTGGACTTCCTGAAGTCTACAATGAGCTCCTTGGTCTTCTTGGAGTTAAGGGCCAGGTTGTTGTCAGCGCACCATGCTGCTAAGTGCTGGACCTCCTCCCTGTATGCCGACATCGTTGTTGCTGATGAGGCCAATCAACGTTGTATCATCTGCATACTTGATGATGGTGTTAGTACCATGTACAGGTGTGCAGTCATAGGTGAAGAGGGAGTAGAGGATGCAGACTCCCCAAGCGGAATATGAGGTGCTGTTCCTCCAACTTGCGGTGTTGATCACTCTGGCCGTGGAGGACATCTTTAATACTGGCAGTCTCCCAGTGAAGTCAAAGCGAGTGACATTTTAACGAGGGTAAACAAAAGGCTGGAGAAACTCAGCGGGTGCAGCAGCAGCATCGAAGGAGCGAGGTAACGTTTCGGGCTGAACCCCTTCTTCAGACTGATGGGAGGGGGGCTGGGAGAAGAAAGGAAAGAGGAAGGAGGGAGGAGGAAAGAGGAAGGAGGGAGGAGGAAAGAGGGAGGAGGGAGGAGGAAAGAGGGAGGAGGAGGGGGAGGGGGAGGAGGAGGAGGGGGAGGAGGGGGAGGAGGAGGAGGTCCTCTTCCTCCAACTTGCAGTGTTCCTTGGTCTCACCGATATAGATCAGTTGACATCTGGAGCAGCGGATGCAGTAGATGAGGTTGGAGGAGGTGCAGGTGAACCTCTGTCGGACCTGGAAGGACTGTTTGGGTCCCTGAATGGAGTGGAGAGGGGAGGTAAAAGGACAAGTATAGCAGAAAAGAGAAGCACTTGGACACGAGGAGAATGAGAAAAAAGGAAATAAACAGAGAATAAGAGATGGGGGGTTTCTTAAATGTGCATATTTTAATGCTAGGAGCATTGTAAGATAGGTGGATGAGCTTAGAGTTTGGATAGACACCTGGAAGTATGATGTTGTAGCGATCAGTGAAACATGGTTGCAGGAGGGCTGTGATTGGAAACTAAATATTCCAGGATTTCGTTGCTCCAGGTGTGATAGAATTGGAGGGGCAAGAGGTGTAGGTGTTGCATTGCTAGTCAGGGAAGATATTACAGCAGTGCTTTGGCAGGACAGATTGGAGGGCTCATCTAGGGCGGCTATTTGGGTGGAACAGAGAAGTGGGAAAGGCATAGCAACATTTATTGGGGTATGTTATAGACCGCCAAATGGGGAATGAGAATTGGAAGAGCAAAGATGTAAAGAGATAGCAGATATTAATAGTAAGCACAAGGTAGTGATTGTGGGAGATTTCAACTTTCCACACATAGACTGGGAAACACATTCTGTAAATGGGCTGGATGGTTTGGAGTTTGTAAAATGTGTGCAGGATAGTTTTTTGCAGCAATACATAGAGGTGCCAACTTGAGGGGCCGTGCTGGACCTCCTGTTAGGAAATGAGATGGGACAGGTGGCGGAGGTATGCGTTGGGGAGCACTTCGGGTCCAGTGATCACAATACCATTAGCTTCAATATAATTTTGGAGAAGGACAGAACTGGGCCAAGGGTTGAGATTTTTGATTGGAGAAAAGCTAACTTTAACGAGATGTGAGATGATTCAAAAGGAGTAAACTGGGACATTTTGTTTTATGCGAAAGATGTAGAGGAGAAATGGAGGACATTTAAAGGGGAAATTTTAAGATTACAGAATCTTTATGTTCCTGTTCAGTTCAAAGGAACCAGTAAAAATTGGAAAGAGCCCTGGTTTTCAAGGGAAATTGGACTTCTTGTACGGAAAAAAGAGGGAGATCTACAATAATTATAGGCAGCATGAAGTAAATGTGCTTGAGGAGTATAAGGAATATAAAAAGAATCTTAAGAAAGAAATTAGAAAGGCTAAAATAAGATATGAGGTCGCTTTAGGAAGTAAGGTGAAAGTGAATCCAAAGGGTTTCTACAGCTATATTAATAGCAAAAGGATAACAAGGGATAAAATTGGTCCATTGGAGAGACCGAGTGGACAGCTATCCACGGAGCCAAAATAGATGGGGGAGATATTGAACAATTTCTTTTATTTGGTATTCACCAAGGAGAAGGATATTGAATTATGTGAGGTAAGGGAAACTAGTAGAGTAGCTATGGATACTATGAGTTTCTAAGAAAAAGAAGTACTGACACTTGAAAAATATAAAAGTGGATAAGTCTCTAGTTCCTGACAGGATATTCCCTAGGACATTGAGGGATGTTAGTGTAGAAATATCCGGGGCTGTGACAGAAATATTTCAAATGTCATTAGAAACGGGAATAGTCCCCGAGGATTGGCGTACTGCACATGTTGTTCCATTGTTTAAAAAGGGTTCTAAAAGTAAACCTAGCAATTATAGACCAGTTAGTTTGACTTCAGTGGTGGGCAAATTAATGGAAAATATATTTAGAGATAATATATATAAGCATCTGGATAAAGAGGGTCTAATTAGGAACAGTCAACATGGATTTATGCCTGGAAGGTCATGTTTGACTAATCTTTAATTTTTTGAAGAGGTTACTAGGAAAATTGACGAGGGTAAAGCAGTGGATGTTGTCTATATGGACTTTAGTAAGGCCTTTGACAATGTTCCTCATTGAAGGTTGGTTAAGAAGGTTCAACTGTTGGGTATAAATGCAGAAATAGTGAGATGGATTCAACAGTGGCTGAATGGGAGAAGCCAGAGGGTAATGGTGGATGGCTGTTTGTCGGGTTGGAGGCAGGTAACTAGTGGTGTGCCTCAGGGATCTGTGTTGGGTCCTTTGTTGTTTGTCATGTACATCAATGATCTGGATGAAGGGGTGGTAAATTGGATTAGTACGTATGCAGATGATACCAAGATAGGGGGCGTTGTGGATAATGAAGAGGATTTCCAAAGTTTACAGAGTGATATAGGCCAGTTGGAAAAATGGGCTGAAAGATGGCAGATGGAGTTTAATGTTGATAAATGTGAGGTGCTACACCTTGGCAGGACAAATCAAAATAGGACGTACATGGTAAATGGTAGGGAATTGAAGAATACAGTTGAACAGAGGGATCTGGGAATAACCGTGCATAGTTCCTTGAAGGTGGAATCTCGTATAGATAGGGTGGTAAAGAAAGCTTTTGGTATGCTAGCCTTCATAAATCAGAGCATTGAGTATAGAAGCTGGGATGTAATGTTAAAATTGTACAAGGCATTGGTGAGACCAAATCTGGAGTATGGTGTACAATTTTGGTTGGCCAATTATAGGAAGGATGTCAACAAAATAGAGAGGCTACAGAGGAGATTTACTCGAATGTTGCCTGGGTTTCAACAGCTAAGTTACAGAGATAGGTTGAATAAGTTATGTCTTTATTCTCTGGAGCGGAGAAGGTTAAGGGGGGACTTGATAGAGGTCTTTAAAATGTTGTGAGCGATAGACAGAGTTGATGTGGACAAGCTTTTCCCTTTGAGAATAGGGAAGATTCAAACAAGAGGACATGACTTTAGAATTAAGGGACAGAAGTTTAGGGGTGCCATGAGGGGGAACTTCTTTACTCAGAGAGTGGTAGCGGTATGGAATGAGCTTCCAGTGGAAGTGGTGACGGCAGGTTCATTGGTATCATTTAAAAATAAATTGGATAGGCATATGGATGAGAATGGTATGGAGGGTTATGGTATGAGTGCAGGCAGGTGGGACTAAGGGAACAAAGTTGTTCGGCACGGACTTGAAGGGCCGAGATGGCCAGTTTCCGTGCTGTAATTGTTATATGGTTATCTTGTGGTTGCAAGGGAAGGTGCCTGGGGAAGGGGTGGAGCCTTGAAGGGAAGGAAGGGTAGAATTGGCAAAGGAGTTGCGGAGGCAGCGGTCTTTGCGGAAGGTTGGCGGGGGGGGGGGGGATGGGAAGATGTGGCGGGTGTTGGGGTCTCGTTGGAGGTGGCAAAACTGACGGAGGACTGTGTTGTATGTGCCGGCTGGTGGGGTGAAAAGTTGGAACCAGGGGGACAATGCCCTTGTTGTGAGTGGGGGAATGGGGATAGAGAGCAGTGTTGCGGGGTATGGCGGAGACCCTGGTGTGAGCCTCATCTATAGTGAGGGAGGGGAATCAACGTTCTCTGAAGAATGAGGACATTTGTGATGATCTGGTGTGGAACACCTCATCCTGGGAGCAGATGCGGCGTAGACGGAGGAATTAGGAATAGGGGATGGAGTTCGTACAGGAAGCAGGGTGGGAGGAAGAGTAGTCCAGGTAGCTGTGGGTGTCAGTTGGTTTGTAGTGGATGTCGGTCAGGAGTGTATCACCTGCGATAGAGATGGTGAGGTCAAGGAATGGTAGGGAAGTGTCGGAAATGGTCCAAGTGTATTTGAGCGCCGGATGGAAGTTGGTGGTGAAATAGATGCAGTCAGTCAGTTGTCAGTGGGTGCAGGAGGTCACAACAAAGCAGTCGTCGATGTAATGGAGGTAGAGGTCGGGGATGGAGCCCTGGTACGCTGAGAACAAGGATTTTTCGACATACCCGACAAAGAGGGAAGCGTAGCTCGGGCCCATGCGTGTGCCCATAGCTACGCCTTGTGTTTGGAGGAAATGGGAGGAGTCAAAAGAGAAGTTATTGAGGGTAAGGACCAACTCCGCTAGGCGGAGGAGGGTGTCAGTGGATGGGTATGGGTTGCACCTCTGGTCGAGGAAGAAACTTAACTTACGGCCATTTTAACATTTTAACATTTTAACTTCCGGCCATTCCGGTCATTCCGGACGGGGGGGCGGGGCATGCGGTGAGGGTGACGCTTGCGCAGCGCGGCCCCCCCGCCCAGATAGACAGCCGTTACTCCCTGCTGTCGTCATCACCGCGTGCTTCCGTCTCGTCTCCCCCTGGGAGGGTCCGCGCTCCACTCGTGCTCTTTCTCCATCTTGGTCCTCCGGGCCGGTCCTCCAGCGGGTGGGTGGTCGTGGTCCTCCGGGCCGGTCCTCCAGCGGTTGGGTGGTCGTGGTCCTCCGGGCCGGTCCTCCAGCGGGTGGGTGGCCGTGGTCCTCCGGGCCGGTCCTCCAGCGGGTGGGTGGTCGTGGTCCTCCGGGCCGGTCCTCCAGCGGGTGGGTGGTCCTGGTCCTCCGGGCCGGTCCTCCAGCGGGTGGATGGTCGTGGTCCTCCTGGCCGGTCCACCAGCGGGTGGGTGGTCATGGTCCTCCGGGCCAGTCCTCCAGCGGGTGGGTGGTCGTGGTCCTCCGGGCCGGTCCTCCAGCGGGTGGATGGTCATGGTCCTCTGGGCCGGTCCTCCAGCGGGTGGATGGTCGTGGTCCTCCGGGCCAATCCTCCAGCACGTGGGTGGTCATGGTCCTCCGGGCCAGTCCTCCAGCGGGTGGGAGGTCGTGATCCTCCGGGCCGGTCCTCCAGCGGGTGGGTGGTCGTGGTCCTCCGGGCCGGTCCTCCAGCAGGTGGGTGGTCGTGGTCCTCCGGGCCGGTGCACCAGCGGGTGGGTGGTCGTGGTCCTCCAGGCCGGTCCTCCAGCGGGTGGATGCTATACTGATAGATCAATTAATCAGTTATACTGCAATAGGCTGTTATTGTTCAGAGTTTTGTATGAGTTGTGTTTAATTGGTGGCTGTGGGGAAGAAGCTGTTTCCGGGCCTTTCACTGTTTGGGTGAAGTTTCAATGAGGTCCCCTCTCATTCTTCTAAACTCCAGCGAGTCCAGGCCCAGCGCCGACAATCGCTCATCGTACGTTAGTCAACCCACTCATTGCTGGGATGGTTCTTGTAAACCTCCTCTGGACCCTCTCCAGAGCCAACACATCCTTCCTCAGATACAGGGCCCAAACCTGCTCACAATACTCCAAATGTGGCCTGACCAGGGCCTTGTGGAGCCTCAGCATTTACGGCCCTGTTTTTGTATACAAGCCCTCTCGACGTAAATGCTGGCAATATAAGGTGCTGTTCCTCCAATTTGTGCTGGGCCTCACTCTGACAATGGAGGAGGGCCAGGACAGAAAGGTCAGTGTGAAATAAATTGTCCAATTTGACTTTAAATACTAAATAATTCTTATTTTCTGATCATTTTCAGCCAAGTCCAGAAGCGCCACAAATGAGAGGTTAGTGATCTGATTGGTATTTATGACTACAATATCCTGTTGTGCTGCTGCAAAGCAGAACACAATAAATATATATATATTATGTAGAGTTTTGTATGAGTTGTGTTTTATAGCCTGGTGGCTGTGAGGAAGAAGCTGTTTCCGGGCCTTCTCTGTTTGGGTGAAGTTTCAATGATGTCCCCCCTCATTCTTCTAAACTCCAGCGAGTCCAGGCTCAGCGCTGACAAACGCTCACCGTACATTAGTCAGCCCACTCATTGCTGGGATGGTTCTTGTAAACCTCCTGCGGACCCTCTCCAGAGCCAGCACATCCTTCCTCAGATGCGGGGCCCAAAACTGCTCACATTACTCCAAATGTGGCCCGACCAGGGCCTTGTGGAGCCTCAGCATTCACGGTCCTGTTTTTGTATTCAAGCCCTCTCGAAGTAACTGCTGGCAGTATAAGGTGCTGTTCCTCCTATTTGGGCTGGGCCTCACTCTGACAATGGAGGAGGCCCAGGACAGAAAGGTCAGTGTGAAATAAATTGTCCAATTTGACTTTAAATACTATATAATTCTTCTTATCTGATCATTTTCAGCAAAGTCCAGAAGGGCCACGAATGACAGGTTAGTAATCATTATATTTTAAAAAATATCCTCGTTATAAGATCACTTAAGTTTAGAGATACAGCGCGGAAACAGGCCCTTCCTTCGGCCCACCGAGTCCGTGCCGACCAACGATCCCCGCACACTAACACTCGGCGGACAATTTACAATCTTTACCGAAGCCAATTAACCTACAAACCTGCATGTTTTTTTTGGTGTGGGATAAAACAAGAGCACCCGGAGAAAACCCACGCTGGTCACGTGGAGAACGTGTAAACTCCATATAGAGAGAACTCTGGATTAAATTTGGGTCTCTGGCGCCATGAGGGAGCAACTCTACCATGCCAAATATGGTAAACTTGGGTCCAAAGTGTTGGAATAACTCAGTGGGTCAGGCAGCATCTGTGGAGAACGTGGACAGGTACAAAGTGCTGGAGTAACTCAGTGGGTCAGGCAGCATCTGTGGGGAACGTGGACAGGTACAAAGTGCTGGAGTAACTCAGTGGGTCAGGCAGCATCTGTGGGGAACGTGGACAGGTACAAAGTGCTGGAGTAACTCAGCGGGTCAGGCAGCATCTGTGGAGAGAAGGAATGTGCGACATTTCGGGTGGAGACCCATCTTCACACTTTTTCAGGGGAGAGAAGAACAAGAGGTATAGACAGTGATGTGGAGAGATACAGATTGAGGCCCAGCGCAAATTGGAGGAGCAGCAACTCATATTTCGCTCAGGCAGCTCACACCCCAGCGGTTTGAACATTGACTTCTCTAACTTCAAGTAACCCTTGCTTTCTCTCTCTCCCAATCCCCTCCCCCACCTGAGTTCTAATTTCATATTCATCCTAAGTTTCATCTCTTCATTATGGAGCAGAATTAGGCCATTCGACCGATCGAGTCTACTCTGCCATTCAATCCCGGCTGATCTATCTCTCCCTCCTAACCCCATTCTCCTGCCTTCTCCCCATAACCCTTGACACCAGCACTAATCAACAATCTATCTATCTCTGCCTTAAATATATCCACTGACTTGTGGCCTCCACCAACGTCTGTGACAATGAATCCCACAGATTCACCACCCTCTGACTAAAGAAATTCCTCCTCATGTCCTTACTAAAGGACCATTCTTTAATTCTGAAGCTGTGCTCTCTGGTCCGAGACTCTCCCACTAGAGGAAAGATCCTCTCCACATCATCTCACAGATTCACCACCCTCTGGCTAAAGACATTCCTCCTCGTCTCCTTCCTGAAGGAACGTCCTTTAATTCCGAGGCTGTGCCCTCTGGCCCTAGACTCTTGCACTAGTGGAAACGTCCTCTCCACATCCACTCTCTCCAGGCCTTTCACTTTTCGGGTGAAGTTCCAATGAGGTCCCCCCCTCGTTCTTCTAAACTCCAGTGAGTACAGGCCCAGTGCCGACAAACGCTCATCGTACGTTAACCCACTCATTCCTGGGATGGTTCTTGTAAACCTCCTTTGGACCCTCTCCAGTGCCGGCACATCCTTCCTCAGATACGGGGCCCAAAACTACTCACAATATTCAAAATGTGGCCTGGTCTTATATTGACTAGAATTTAGAAGGCTGAGAGGGGATCTTATTGAAACATATAAGATTACTAAGGGTTAGACGTGGTTAGATCCGCTAGAGGCAAGAAACGTGTCCCTGATGTTGGGGGAGTCCAGAACCAGGGGCCACAGTTTAAGAATAAGGAGTCGGCCATTTAAGACTGAGATGGGGAGAAACGTTTCCACCCAGAGAGTTGTGAATCTTTGGCCAATTAAGACTGAGGTGAGGAGAAACTTTTCCACCCAGAGATTTGTGCATCTGTGGCCATTTGGGACTGAGATGAGGAAAAATGTTTCTACCCAGAGCGTTGTGAATCTGTGGCCATTTAAGATTCAAGAGAGTTTATTGTCATGTGTCCCAGATAGGACAATGAAATTCTTGCTTTACTTCAGCACAACAGAATGTAGTAGGCATAAATAAATACAGATCCATATTGTGTGTCGATATACCATTGAAAAAAAAAGTATGGTGTGTGTATATATATATAGAAGGAGTAGGATGGGGATAGGGTTGTCGAGGGTTCACCCCTCTGAAGGATCTTCTGACCTTGGGCTCTGTGACTGTGACCGAAATACCATCAGAGTGAATGGGGGCTCGGGAAGGCACATCAGTGTTCTCCCTATCAACGCGTGTGTAAAATGTATTCAGCTCGTCAGGGAGTGATGCTTCGCTGACATTTCAGCGGCCTCCTGATTTTGCCTTGTAGGTGATTGCATTCAAGCCCCGCCACAGTTGCCGAATATCCCTCATCCTCCAGCTTGGAGCAGAAGTCCCCTTTGGCCTTTTTGATGGCCTTACCAAGGTCGTATCTGAACATTGCCCAGTCTACAGAACACACGCACGCACACACACACATGCACACACATACACACGCACACACACACCCCCGTAATACGGGCCCACAGCATCACAGAGTGCACAATCACAATTCCACATACGTCTCATCACACTGCCCTAAGCTTCACACTGCACCTGAATAATAGAGATAGATAGAAAGGGAGAGAGATAGACAGGGAGGGACAGACAGAGATAGACCGATAGAGAGAGAGAGAGAGAGAGAGACAGAGAGGCACATGGATAGAGAGATGGAGAAAGATATAGTGAGAGGGAGAGAGAGACCGAGATAGACACACACACAGAGGAGACACAATGAGAGAG
>CAUPSL010001488.1:0-16446 GCA_963514005.1 Raja brachyura
CAGGTGTGTGTGGGGGGGGGGGGGACAGGTGTGTGTGGGGGGAGGGGGGGGGACAGGTGTGTGTGGGGGGGAGGGGGGGGGACAGGTGTGTGTGTGTGGGGGGGAGGGGGGGGGACAGGTGTGTGTGGGGGGGAGGGGGGGGGACAGGTGTGTGTGTGTGTGGGGGAGGGGGGGGACAGGTGTGTGTGGGGAGGGGGGGGGGACAGGTGGGGGAGGGGGGTCACTGGGGGCGGGACAATCGGGCGCCAGGACTGGCCAGTGCACATGCGCGGGCGGGAGGGCAGCGGGGCCCAGCGTGGCGCAGGCGCAGTGTGGAGCGGCCGCTGGCGGTTTGGATCCAGGCCGCGCGCCCGCCCGCCCCCCCCACCCGGCCCTGCCTCCCTCCCGCCCGCCCGCCCGCTCACTCACCCCCTCACCCCGACACTCACCCCCTTCAGCCGCTTGACCAGCGCGTTCTTGGAGCCGCTCTTGCCCAGGCCGCGCTCCTCCAGGGCCGCCTTCAGGTCGGTGACGCGCAGTTTCTGCAGCTCTTTGCCGTCTAGAGTCACGTCTTCCAGATCCGCCATTTTACCTGCTCTCGCTCGGGCCGACGGGCGGGCGAGGGAGGGGGGGGGGAGGAGCCGCCGCTGCTGCCGCCTCCTCGGCTGCGTCCGCCCGAGCTTCGGCTCTTTCCGGAACGCGCCGGCGTCACCGCGTCTCCGCCTCGGCTGTCTCCGGAGCTCGCTGACGTCACCGCGTCTCCGCCTCGGCTGTCTCCGGAGCTCGCTGACGTCACCGCGTCTCCGCCTCGGCTGTCTCCGGAGCTCGCTGACGTCACCGCGTCTCCGTCTCGGCTGTCTCCGGAGCTCGTTGACGTCACCGCGTCGGCTCTCACTCACTCCCCGGAGGTCGCTGACGTCTCCGCCTCGGCTGTCTACGGAGGTCGCTGACGTCACCGCGTCGGCTCTCACTGCCCGGAGGCCGTTGACGTCACCGCCCCCCTTGCCTCAAACCGTTGGGCCGCACACGTGACGCTCGACAGCTTCGGCTGTTTCCGGAGGGCGGTCCGGGGGTTGTTGACACTCTTCCCTCCCCCTCTCACCTGGTCTCGGCGCTAACGAGGCGCCAAGCCACGCGCGCGGGCAAGACGGATTCCTTTAATCGCCGTTATTAAATATTAACTACAGGTCATCCGACGGTTGACTTCGGCTACTTCCGTTCCCTCTCGGGTGTTTCCGCCGCCTGCCGAGGGGCTGCAGTCGGCGTCACGTGATCCGCGACCTTCCTGGGCGGGGCTGGAGCCGGGGCCGGAAGTGGGGCAGCTGCAGCGCCACAGGTGAGTGTGGACACATGGAGGTGGGAGTGGGGGAGGGGACAGGTGGCAGGAACTAGGGCTCTGGGCTGAGTTAGACACTCACCCAGCACCTTCACCGGCCAACATGCCCTAGCTACACTAGTCCCACCTGCCTGCACAAGGTCCATATCCCACCACACCTGTCCTCTCCATGTACCTGTCCAACTGTCCCAGCCCCCGGCAGCTTGTTCCATGCACCCACCACCCTCTGTGTGGAAAAGGTACCCCTCAGATTCCTCTTAAATCTTCCCCCCCCCTCACCATAAACCTATATACTCTGGTTCTGGGGGTGAAAGACTCTGTGCATTCAACCGATCTACTCCTTTCATGATTTTATACACCTCTAAAAGACAATCGACAATAGGTGCAGGAGGAGGCCATTCGGCCCTTCAAGTCAGCACCGCCATTCACTGTGATCATGGCTGACATTCACATATGGACCAGTGATCACAATGCCATTAGTTTCAATATAATTATGAAGAGAGTCAGAACTGCGCCTAGGGTTGAGATTTTTGATTGGAGGAAGGCTAACTTTGAGGGAATGCGTAAGGATTTAAAATAAGTGAATTGGGATATTTTGTTTTATGGGACGGATGTAGAAGAGAAATGGAGGACATTTAAAGGGGAAATTGTAAGAGTACAGAATCTTTATGTCCCTGGGTTACACAAAAAGCTGGAGAAACTCAGCGGGTGCAGCAGCATCTAAGGAGTGAAGGAGATAGGCGACGTTTCGGGTCAAGACCCTTCTTCAGACATCTTTATGTCCCTGTTCGGTTGAAAGGAAATAGTAAAAATTGGAAAGAGCCATGGTTTTCAAGGGAAATTGGACACTTGTTTCGAAAAAAGAGAGATATCTACAATAATTATAGGAGGCATGGAGTAAATGAGGTGCTAGATGAGTATAAAGAATGTAAAAAGAATCTTAAGAAAGAAATTAGAAAAGCTAAAAGAAGATATGAGGTTGCTTTGGCAAGAAAGGTGAAAGTAAATCCAAAGGGTTTCTACAGCTATATTAATAGCAAAAGGATAACGGGGGATAAAATTGGACCATTAGAGAGCCAGAGTGGACAGCTATCTGCAGAGCCAAAAGAGATGGGGGAGATATTGAACAATTTCTTTTCTTCGGTATTCACCAAGGAGAAGGATATTGAACTCTGTGAGGTAAGGGAAACTAGTAGAGTAGCTATGGAAACTATGAGATTCAAAGAGGAGGAAGTACTGACATTTTTGAAAAATATAAAAGTGGATAAGTCTCCAGGTCCTGACAGGATATTCCTTAGGACATTGAGGGAAGTTAGTGTAGAAATAGCAGGAGCTATGACAGAAATATTTCAAATGTCATTAGAAACGGGAATAGTGCCGGAGGATTGGCGTACTGCGCATGTTGTTCCATTGTTTAAAAAGGGTTCAAAGAATAAACCTAGCAGTTATAGACCGGTTAGTTTGACGTCAGTGGTGGGCAAATTAATGGAAAGGATACTTAGAGATAATATATATATAAGCATCTGGATAAACAGGGTCTGATCAAGAACAGTCAACATGGATTTGTGCCTGGAAGGTCATGTTTGACAAACCTTCTTGAATTTTTTGAAGAGGTTACTAGGGAAAGTGATGAGGGTAAAGCAGTGGATGTTGTCTATATGGATTTCAGTAAGGCCTTTGACAAGGTTCCCCATGGAAGGTTGGTTAAGAAGGTTCAATCTTTGGGTGTTAATGGCAGAGTAGCAAGATGGATTCAACAGTGGCTGAATGGGAGATGTCAGAGAGTAATGGTGGATGGCTGTTTGTCAGGGTGGAAGCCGGTGACCAGTGGGGTGCCTCAGGGATCTGTGTTGGGTCCACTGTTGTTTGTCATGTACATCAATGATCTGGATGATGGGGTGGAAAATTGGATAAGTAAGTATGCAGATGATACTAAGATAGGTGGTGCTGTGGATAATGAAGTAGATTTTCAAAGTCTACAGAGAGATTTGGGCCATTTGGAAAAGTGGGCTGAAAGATGGCAGATGGAGTTTAATGCTGATAAGTGTGAAGTGCTACATCTTGGCAGGACAAATCAAAATAGGACGTACATGGTAAATGGTAGGGAATTGAGGAATGCTGTGGAACAGAGGTATCTAGGAATAACTGTGCATAGTTTCCTGAAGGTGGAATCGCATGTAGATAGGGTGGTAAAGAAAGCTTTTGGTGTGCTGGGCTTTATAAATCAGAGCATTAAATATAGGAGTAGGGAAGTAATGTTAAAATTGTACAAGGCATTGGTGAGACCAATTCTGGAGTATGGTGTACAATTTTGGTCGCCTAATTATAGGAAGGATGTCAACAAAATAGAGAGAGTACAGAGGAGATTTACTAGAATGTTGCCTGGGTTCCAGCAACTAAGTTACAGAGAAAGGTTGAACAAGTTAGGTCTTTATTCTTTGGAGCACAGAAGGTTAAGGGGGGACTTGATTGAGGTCTTTAAAATGATGAAAGGGATAGACAGAGTTGACGTGGATAAGCTTTTCCTATTGAGGGTAGGGAAGATTCAAACAAGAGGGCATGACATGAGAATTAAGGGACAGAAGTTTAGGGGTAACATGAGGGGGAACTTCTTTACTCAGAGAGTGGTGGCTGTGTGGAATGAACTTGCAGCAGAAGTGGTGGAGGCAGGATCGATTTTAACATTTAAAAGTAAAGTGGATAGGTATATGGACGTGAAGGGAATGGAGGGGTATGGTCTGAGTGCAGGTAGATGGGACTAGGGGAAAATAAATGGTCGGCACGGACTGGAAGGGCCGAGAGGGCCTGTTTCCGTGCTGTCATTGTTATATGGTTATATGGTTATATACATTGTCCTATAGAAAGGACAGGCAGGTGGGCAGAGGAGGGGGGTAGCTGTGCTGGTGAGGGATGAAATTCAGACCCTTGCGAGGGAAGACATACGGACTGACGAGGTGGAGTCACTGTGGATTGAGTTGAGGAATTGTAAATGCAAGAAGACACTAATTGGTGTTATCTACAGACCCCCAAATAGTAGCCCAGATGTAGGGTGTAAGTTGCAGCAGGAGTTAAAACTGGCATGTAACAATGGTAATGCCACTGTGGTGATGGGGGATTTCAATATGCAGGTAGACTGGGAAAATCAGGTTGGTTCAGGACCCCAAGAAAGAGAGTTTGTAGAATGCCTCCGAGATGGATTCTTAGAGCAGCTTGTAATGGAGCCGACCAGAGAAAGGGCAATTCTGGATTTAGTGTTGTCCAATGAACCAGATATGATAAGAGACCTCGAGGTCAAGGAACCGCTTGGAGGTAGTGATCATAATATGATTAGTTTTAATCTGCAATTTGAGAAGGAGAATGTTAAATCAGAAGTGTCAGTGATGCAGTTGAACAAAGGGGACTATGAAGGCATGAGAGGGGAGCTGGCCAAGGTAGATTGGAAAGGGATCCTAGCAGGAATGACGGTGGAACAGCAATGGCAGGAATTTCTGGGCATAATCCGGAAGGCGCAGGATCATTTCATTCCAAAAAGGAAGAAAGATTCTAAGGGGAGTAGGAGGCAACCGTGGCTGACAAGAGAAGTTAGGGATAGAATAAAACTAAAAGAAAAGGTGTATAACACAGCAAAGAGTAGCCGGAAGCCGGAGGATTGGGAAACTTTCATAGGACAACAGAAGGAAACAAAACGGGTAATACGGGCTGAAAAGATGAAGTACGAGGGGAAGCTGGCCAGGAATATAAAGAAGGACAGTAAAAGCTTCTTTAGATATGTTAAGGGAAAAAGAGTAGCAAAGTTAAATGTGGGTCCCTTGAAGGCAGACCCGGGTGAAATAATTATGGGCAACAAGGAAATGGCAGAAGAGTTGAATAGGTACTTCGTATCTGTCTTCACTAAGGAAGGCACAAACAATCTCCCAGATGTACTGGAGGACAGAGGATCTAAGGGGGTAGAGGAACTGAAAGAAATTTTCATTAGGCGAGAAATAGTATTGGGTAGGCTAATGGGACTGAAGGATGATAAATCCCCTGGGCCTGATGGTCTGCATCCCAGGGTCCACAGGGAGGTGGCTCTAGAAATAGTGGACGCATTGGTGATCATTTTCCAATGTTCAATAGATTCAGGATCAGTTCCTGTGGATTGGAGGATAGCTAATGTTATCCCACTTTTCAAGAAAGGAGTGAGAGAGAAAACGGGGAATTACAGACAAGTTAGCCTGACTTCGGTGGTGGGAAAGATGCTGGAGTCAATTATTAAAGAGGTAATAATGGGGCATTTGGATAGCAGTAAAAGGATTAGTCCAAGTCAACGTGGATTTATGAAAGGGAAATCATGCTTGAGTAATCTTCTGGAATTTTTTGAGGATGTGACAAGTAAAATGGATGAAGTGTATCTAGTCTTTCAGAAAGCCTTTGATAAGGTCCCGCACGGGAGACTGGTGACTAAAATTAGAGCACATGGTATTGGGGGTAGGGTGTTGACATGGATAGAAAATTGGTTGGCAGACCGGAAGCAAAGAGTAGGAGTGAATGGGTCCTTTTCAGAATGGCAGGCGGTGGCGAGTGGAGTGCCGCATGGCTCGGTGTTGGGGCCGCAACTGTTTACCACTTATATATATGATTTGGAAGAGGGAATTAGGAGCAACACTAACATGTTTGCGGATGACACAAAGCTGGGTGGCAGTGTGAACTGTGAAGAGGATGTTAGGAGGTTGCAGGGTGACCTGGACAGGTTGAGTGAGTGGGCAGATGCGTGGCAGATGCAGTATAGTATAGATAAATGTGAGGTTATCCACTTTGGCGGCAAAAACAAGGGGGCAGATTATTATCTCTTTTAAAATGTTTTTGTTAGCTTTTTTTTCCCCGGCTCTCCTTCACCCCCCGGGCCCCGACATTTTTGTTATTTCGCTGGCGATTTTAATTCCTCCACTTCCACCCCCCCCCCCCCCCCAAGCCAAAAATCAGCTCTTCCCGTGGACGGGGAAAAGCAGCGAGGGAACAGCCGATCTTTGCCTTCAGCCAGCGTGAAAGAGCCGGCGCGTCGACGGCTTGTCGGCCCACAGGCGCATTGAGGGTGTACGCTGCATCTCGAAGACTGTACGCAGTGTCTCGGTGTCTTACGCCGTCTTGACGGCGGACGCCTGGCCCGCAGCCTCACTCCCGCCCACTCCACTCTCCCCCCTCCCTCCCCACCTCTGTCCGTCTCCCCCCCCTCCCTCTCCCCCCCCCTCCCTCTCCCCCCCCCCCCTCCCTCTCTCCCCCCTCAACCTCACGTTCGGGGACCAGACCCAACGGTCTAGTCTCTTTTAAAATCTTTTTATTCGTTTTTTTTCCAAAACAACAACAAAAAGAATAATGATAAACGTAACAATGATATTGATCCATGGGGATGAGGATTACACTAATAACGGGTAGAACCTGAATATGAGTCCAGTGTCCAAACACACCTTGAGTATAGACCTCCCGGTCTCTATGTAAATATAGTTCAGTCTTTAAAAGAAATAAAAGAGAAAAAAGGAAAAAACAAAACCCCCTAAACTAGTAAACAAAGCCGAACAGAATCTGGGCTGCAAAGAGTGTCAACAATTTAAAGCTGTTTGTCGTCTAGTCCATTCCACCGTATAGAAGTGAAATAGTATTTATAATGGTTGGAAAGGGGACGATTTATATTGTGTGAAAGTGTTGAATAAATCTTCCCCAAGGCTTATCAAATGTAACCAAGGGTTGAACAATGTCACTCCTGATGTTTTTCCAAATTTAAACATGATATGGTTTCAGAATACCACTGGAGTGTGGGCGGAGGGTTGGAGTCTTTCCATTTAAATAAAATAGATCTTCTGGCGATGAATGTGGTAAAAGCGATCAGCCGATGGGCGGAGCGGGACAGATGAATAGAATCTAACGTTGGTCGCCCAAAAACTGCAGTAATAGGATGAGGTTGTAAATCAGTACCTGAAACTACAGAAATAGTGTCAAAGATTTCTTTCCAATATTGTTCCAACAGTGGGCAGGACCAAAACATATGGGTCAGTGAGGCCACTTCACAGTTACATCTGTCACAGGTAGGGTTTATATGACCATAGAAACGAGCCAACTTATCTTTTGACATATGAGCTCTGTGAACCACCTTGAATTGTATCAAAGTGTGTCTTGCACACATTGAAGAGGTATTGACTAATTGAAGAATCCTCTCCCATTTCTCTATAGATAGAGACATTTGGAGTTCTCTTCCCCAGTCATTCTTAATTTTAGCAAATGTATCTATTTGTAATTTCAAAATCCTCATAAATATTCGTTATTAAGCCTTTCTGATACGGGTTCAAATGTAAAATTTTTCGCAAGATTTCGGTTTGATGTGGTAGCGGAAAAAAGGTGTAGAGTAGCCTTCAAAAAATGTCTAATTTGTAAATATCTAAAAAAGTGTGAATTAGGTAAATTATATTTACTGGAGAGTTGTTCAAAAGACATAAAACAACCCTGCAAAAACAAATCACTAAAGCTACTAATCCCTTCCTCTTCCATAACAGAAAGGCTTGATCAGTACTAGAAGGTTGGAAAAATAATTTAGATAAGATGGGACTCGATAAGATAAAATCATTCAATCCAAAAAACTTACGAAATTGAAACCATATTTGGAACGTATGTCTTATTATTGGATTAGTCGTATATTTATTCAATCTTGTAATTGTAAAAGGTAACGAGGCCCCTAGAATAGAGGCCAATGACAGCCCTTGTATGAAATCATGTTCAAGGTTTATCCATCCTGGGCATTGGGGATCTTCTAAATCTTTTGTCCAAAACATTAAATAACGAACATTGACTGCCCAATAGTAGAATCTAAGGTTCGGCAATGCCAAACCACCGTCTTTTTTTGATTTCTGTAAGTATTTTTTGCTTAGTCTGGGATTTTTATTCTGCCGTATATATGAAGACATTTTGGAGTCTATAATATCAAAGAAAGATTCGGCATAAAAATTGCTATCCTCTGAAATAAATACAGAAATGTAGATAAAATGAACATTTTAACAGCATTGATTCGGCCGATTAAGGATAAGGACATTGGTGACCATTTAGTAAACTGATGTTTAATGTGGTCAATTAAAGGCATAAAATTAAATTGAAATAAATCCTTGTGTTTCTTGGTGATCTTAATACCTAGATAAGTAAAACTTTCGGTAGTCAATCTAAGTGGAAACTGTCCATAATTCAAAACAAGATTATTTAATGGAAAAAGCGCACTCTTACTAAGATTTAGTTTATAACCAGAAAAACGACTAAATTGATTAAGTTATGCTACTATTGCCGGAATAGATTTCTCAGGGTTAGAAATGAATAATAACAGATCATCTGCATAAAGAGAGAGCTTGTGTGTCTTATTCCCGCGGACAATACCAAAAATATTAGGGGATTCCCTAATAGCGGTGGCTAAAGGTTCCAAAGCAATATCAAATAGTAAAGGACTTAAGGGACAGCCATGTCTAGTACCTCGAAAGAGCCTGAAAAAAGGGGATCTCTGATTATTGGTAAGTACAGAAGCCTGAGGTATATAATATATCAGCTTGGTCCAAGAAATACATTTTGGACCAATCTTAAATATTTCAAGTGTATTGAATAAGTATTCCCATTCTACTCTATCAAACGCTTTTTCAGCATCAAGTGAGATGACACATTCTGGGGTTTTATTTGACGCTGTATATACAATATTCATTAATCTCCTAACGTTAAAGTATGAGTAACGATTTTTAATAAAACCTGTCTGACCTTCAGAGATAATTTGCGGTAAAATATTTTCCAATCTCATAGCTAATATTTTGGAAAGAATTTTGGAATCTACATTTAACATTGATATAGGTCTATATGATGACACTTCAGTACGGTCTTTATCTTTTTTAAGAATTAAGGAAATAGATGCTTCATTAAAAGATTGTGGTAATCTATTCCTTAAAAAGGCTTCTTTAAATACCTTGCATAGCCAGGGAGACAGTACACTTGAGAAATACTTTAAAAATTCTACTGTAAACCCATCTAAACCGGGAGCTTTACCAGAATTAATTGAAAGAATTGCTTTCTGTATTTCTTGTTCCGTGATGGGTTCATCTAACAACAGAGACTCATTATATGGTAAATTTGGTAAGTTCAGTTTCTTTAAAAACTCATGCATTATATTGGAATCAGTAGGAAATTCTGATTGGTATAGGGAGGTATAAAATTCCTGAAAGGATTTATTAATTTCATCATGGTCTACAGTCAGTGTACCATCCCGTTTACTCACTTTAGTAATCTGACGCTTGGCAGACACCGCTTTCAACTGATTAGCGAGGAATTTACCAGATTTTCCGCCATGTATATAATATTGACTTTTGGTTTTAAGTAGCTGGTTCTCAATCGGTGATACTAATAACAAATGATATCTCAATTGAAGTTCAACTCTATTCTTATAGAGCTCTAAACTAGGAGCTTTCTAATTTTTTTAATCAATTTCTTTAATCTCGTCAGCCAATATACGTATTTTGAGTTTGTTTTTTTAATCCTACGGAGTATGAAATGATTTGTCCACGAATATATGCCTTAAAAGCATCCCAGACTACACCATTGGATATTTCTTCAGTAGAATTTGTTAAGAAGAAAAAAGCAATCTGATCTTTAATAAAATTAACAAAATTTAAATCTTGAAGCAAAGTAGCATTAAATCGCCACCGTTTAGCACTAAACTTGGAATCAGGTAGTTTAATCGATAGTTTCAATGGTGCATGATCAGAAATAGCAATTGCATCGTACTCACACGCAGTGATCGATGAAACTAGCCGAGAATCTATTATAAAGTAGTCAATCCTAGAGTAACTATGATATACATGAGAGAAACAAGAACATTCTTTGTCATTTGGGTGTAAGATTCTCCAGACTTCTAACATTCCAGAATGAAGCAAAAAAGAATTGATAAAACTAGCTGATTTATTTGGAAGCACATGATCAGATGCAGATCTGTCCATCGAGGGGTTCAAACAACAGTTAAAATCTCCACCCATTATTAAAAGAAGTCCATTTAAATTAGGAAAGGATGCAATTAACTGTTTAAAAAACTCAGGGTGATCAGTATTTGGTGCGTAGACATTCACCATAGCAACCTCTTGGTTATGAAGAACACCAGTAATCACCAAACATCTGCCATGTGGATCAGAAATTGTTTCATTGTGAACAAACGGAATTGAGGAGTCAATAAAAATCGAGACTCCTTTCATCTTAGTCTGTGAATTTGAATGAAACTGCTGTCTCCAAAACTTGAAGAATCATTGATTGTCATCTTGCCTTACATGAGTTTCCTGAACAAAAAGAATCTGAGCATTTAGTCTACGAATAACTTTTTTTTTAAAATTCCTCTTAATGGGATGGTTCAAACCATTCACATTCCATGAAAGAAAGTTAATAACTTTATCCATATTGCTTGTAAAAATTATTTGGGATGTAATGGGTTAATTTCTTAAAGCCTAATAGTTCATGATACTGGAAGAAGAAGAATCTAGGGCGGAGCCAGAAGTGACGACATTTCAGACATTTTTGTAGTTCAGATTCTGCACAGATGAAAAAAGCTGATCCAACAGCAAAAGACCCCTCCACCCCCCCCCACCCATACAAAGCCCAAAACTGACCAGTAGACAGTCAGTACGCTACCTAATCCCTTCCCTACCTTCATCTCTCATAACGACAGCACCCAACGTAAAAATAAAGCATATTTGCCACTCAATAGCCAAAACAAAATTAATGTTATGGTTAAAAAAAGTACATTTTAGCGGGGGGGGGGCAGAAATTCCTTCAATTTTAAAAGTTGAAAAACTAACAAAGAAAATCTTTAAAATTAATATATATATATAGTACCATTACATTAAATTAACAGTATTTTAGAGAAGGTAAAAGATGTTTACTAAAATTCTAA
Organism: Raja brachyura; assembly: GCA_963514005.1. The sequence continues at coordinate 11,244 of CAUPSL010001488.1, forward strand.
AAAGTAAATTAAAATAAGAAAAACAACTCATCCAGTTAAATTCTTAATCATTAGGGGGCCTGGACAGGTTGAGTGAGTGGGCAGATGCGTGGCAGATGCAGTATAATATAGATAAATGTGAGGTTATCCACTTTGGCGGCAAAAACAAGGGGGCAGATTATTATCCCAATGGGGTTAGGTTAGGTAAGGGGGAGGTACAGCGAGACCTGGGTGTCCTTGTACACCAGTCACTGAAAGCTGGCGTGCAGGTACAGCAGGCAGTGAAGAAAGCTCATGGAATGGTGGCCTTCATAACAAGAGGATTTCAGTACAGGAGTAAAGAGGTTCTTCTGCAGTTGTATAGGGCTCTGGTGAGACCACATCTGGAGTATTGTGTACAGTTTTGGTCTCCTAATTTGAGGAAGGACATCCTTGTGATTGAGGCAGTGCAGCGTAGGTTCACGAGATTGATCCCTGGGATGGCGGGACTGTCATATGAGGAAAGATTGAAAAGTCTAGGCTTGTATTCACTGGAGTTTAGAAGGATGAGGGGGGATCTTATAGAAACATATAAAATTATAAAAGGACTGGACAAGCTAGATGCAGGAAAAATGTTCCCAATGTTGGGCGAGTCCAGAACCAGGGGGCCACAGTCTTAGAATAAAGGGGAGGCCATTTAAGACTGAGGTGAGAAAAAACGTTTTCACCCAGAGAGTTGTGGATTTGTGGAATTCCCTGCCACAGAGGGCAGTGGAGGCCAAATCACTGGATGGATTTAAGAGAGAGTTAGATAGAGCTCTGGGGGCTAGTGGAGTCAAGGGATAGGAGGAGAAGCCAGGCACGGGTTACTGATTGGGGACGATCACAATGAATGGCAGTGCTGGCTCGATGGGCCGAATGGCCTCCTCCTGCACCTATTTTCTAATCAGTACCCCGTTCCTGCCTTCTCCCCATATCCCCTGACTCCACTATCTTTAAGAGCCCTATCTAACTCTCTTGAAACCATCCAGAGAACCGGCCTCCACCGCCCCCTGAGGCAGAGAATTCCACAGACTCACAACTCTCTGGGTGAAAACGTTTTTCCTCATCTCCATTCTAAATGGCCGACCCCTTATTCTTAAACTGTGGCCCCTGGTTCTGGACTCCCCCAACATCGGGAACATGTTTCCTGCCTCTAGCGTGTCCAATCCCTTAATAATCTTATATGTTTAAATAAGATCCCCGCTCATTCTAAACTCCAGAGTGTATAAGCCCAGCCGCTCCATTCTCTCAGCATATGGCAGTCCCGCCATCCCGGGAATTAACCTGGTGAACCTACGCTGCACTCCCTCAATAGCAAGAATGTCCTTCCTCAAATTTGGAGACCAAAATGGAGCACACAATACTCCAGGTGTGGTCTCACTAGGGCCCTGTACAACTGCAGAAGGACCTCTTTGCTCCTAAACTCAAATCCTCTTGTTATAAAGGCCAACATGCCATTCGCTTTCTTCACTGCCTGCTGTACCTGCATGCTTACTTTCATTGTCTGACGAACAAGGACCCCGAGATCCCGTTGTCTTTCCCCTTTTCCCAACTTGACACCATTTAGATAGTAATCTGCCTTCCTGTTTTTGCTACCAAAGTGGATAACCTCACATTTATCCGCATTAAACTGCATCTGCCATGCATCTGCCCACTCCCCCAACCTGTCCAAGTCATAGAAACATAGACAAATAGGTGCAGGTGTAGAGGCCATTCAGCCCTTCGAGCCTGCACCGCCATTCAATGTGATCACGGCTGATCATCCAACTCAGTATCCCGTACCTGCCTTCTCTCCATACCCCCTGATCCCTGTAGCCACAAGTGCCACATCTAACGCCCTCTTAAATATAGCCAATGAACTGGCCTCAACTACCTTCTGTGGCAGAGAATTCCACAGATTCACCACTCTCTGTGTAAAGAATGTTTTCCTCATCTCGGTCCTAAAGTCACCCTGCATCCTCAAAGCATCCTCCTCACAGTTCACACTGCCACCCAGCTTTGTGTCATCTGCAAACTTGGTGTCACATTTAATTCCCTGGTCTAAATCGTTAATCTATATTGTAGATAAGTGGGGTGCTGGCTCAAAGGGCCTACTCCTGCACCTATTTTCTCTGTTTCTCCCACACCCCATCGATGTGCAGGTGTGTAGGTTAATTGGCGGCATGGTGGCTGCCTCACAGCGCCGGAGACCCGGGTTCCATCCCGACCACGGGTGCTGTCTGTATGGAGTTTGCACGTTCTCCCTGTGACCTGCGTGGGTTTTCTCCGGGCGCTCCGGTTCCCTCCCACACTCCAAAGACGTGCGGGTTTGTAGGTGAATTGGCTTCAGTAAGAATTGTAAATTGTTTCAGGCTATTAAACACAACAACAAATAAGCTCTGAACCACAATTGTGTTATTATTGCACTATATACGCTTGTTTATTCAGTATTTGTGTGTGTACGTGAGCATGTGTGTGTATATATATATATATATATATGTACACACTGAATTTAGAAAGGTGAGAGGGGATCTTATTGAAACACATAAGATTGTTAAGGGCTTGGACGCGCTAGAGGCAGGAAACATGTTCCCGATGTTGGGGGAGTCCAGAACCAGGGGCCACAGTTTAAGAATAAGGAGTAAGCCATTTAGAACGGATATGAGGAAACACTTTTTCTCACAGAGAGTGGTGAGTCTGTGGAATTCTCTGCCTCAGAGGGCGGTGGAGGCAGGTTCTCTGGATACTTTCAAGAGAGAGCTAGATAGGGCTCTTAAAGATAGCGGAGTTGGGATATGGGGAGAAGGCAGGAACGGGGTACTGATTGGGGATGATCAGCCGTGATCACGTTGAATGGCGGTGCTGGCTCGAAGGGCCAAATGACCTCCTCCTGCACCTATTGTCTATTTTGTCTATTGGACACACACGCGCACATGCACGCACACACACACGCAAAGGCGCACACACGCACGCACACATGCACGCACACACACGCGTGCACAGACACGCACACATGCACGCACATGCAAACACACGCACATGCAAACACACACAGGCACACGCACACACGCACGCAGACACACGCACGCACGTGCAAACACACACAGGCACACACACACGCACATGCAAACACACACACGCACGCGCACACACACACACCCACACACACGCAAATAATGGGCAGTTGCTGCGGGTGAAGCAGACCGGTGGCACTTTATTGTCACAGGTAGAGTGGTACAGAGCGCACACACCAGTGTCCGTGGGCCCATCCCCCGCTCCCCCGCTCCGCTGCCCAGGTCCTTCATTCGGCCAGACGATGCCAGGACCTCGTGGCCAGAGTTCCCGGCGATCCCAGTCGTCCCGATGTTCCCGGCATTCCCGGTGATCCTGGCGGTCCTGACGGTGGCAGTGGGTGGGGCAGTCGGGCAGTTCGCTGACCGGTGGCGAGAGGGAGAGAGCGGGGGGGCAGACCCACAATCCCATCAGGGGCAGGGAACCGAAACGCCCCCCATTGCTGCCAGCACCTTCCTCCCCCCATCCGCTAACCCCACTCCCTTCAGCTACGCCCCCCCCATCCGCTACCCCCCCACCCCCTTCAGCTACGCCCCCCCCCATCCGCTACCCCCCACCCCCTTCAGCTACGCCCCCCCCATCCGCTACCCCCCCCACCCCCTTCAGCTACGCCCCCCAACCTCCCTACTTGGTATGGGGGGGGTTTGGTGAGGGTGGGTGGGTTTGGTGAGGGGGGGTGGGTTTGGTGAGGGGTGTGTGTTTGGTGAGGGGGGTGGGTTTGGTGAGGGGGGGTGGGTTTGGTGAGGGGGGGTGGGTTTGGTGAGGGGGGGTGGGTTTGGTGAGGGGGGGTGGGTTTGGTGAGGGGGGGGTGGGTTTGGTGAAGGGGGGTGGGTTTGGTGAAGGGGGGTGGGTTTGGTGAGGGGGGGGTGGGTTTGGTGAGGGGGTTGGGTTTGGTGAGGGGGGGTGGGTTTGGTGAGGGGGGTGGGTTTGGTGAAGGGGGGTGGGTTTGGTGAGGGGGGGGTGGGTTTGGTGAGGGGGGGGGTTTGGTGAGGGGGGGTGGGTTTGGTGAGGGGGGTGGGTTTGGTGAGGGGGGGTTGGGTGTGGTGAGGGGGGTTGGGTTTGGTGAGGGGTGGGTCTGTTTGGTGAGGGGGGGGTGGGTTTGGTGAGGGGGGGGTGGGTTTGGTGAGGGGGGGTGGGTTTGTGAGTGGGGGTGGGTTTGGTGAGGGGGGTGGGTTTGGTGAGGGGGGTGGGTTTGGTGAGGGGGGTGGGTTTGGTGAGGGGGGTGGGTTTGGTGAGGGGGGGGTGAGTGGGTTTGGTGAAGGGGGGGTGGGTTTGGTGAGGGGGGTTGGGTTTGGTGAGGGGGGGTGGGTTTGGTGAGGGGGGGGTGAGTGGGTTTGGTGAGGGGGGGGTGAGTGGGTTTGGTGAGGGGGGGGTGGGTTTGGTGAGGGGGTTGGGTTTGGTGAGGGGGGGGTGGGTTTGGTGAGGGGGGGGTGAGTGGGTTTGGTGAGGGGGGGGTGAATGGGTTTGGTGAGGGGGGGGTGAATGGGTTTGGTGAGGGGGGGGTGGGTTTGGTGAGGGGGGGGTTTGGTGAGGGGGGGTGGGTTTGGTGAGGGGGGGTGGGTTTGGTGAGGGGGGGTTGTGGTGTGGTGAGGGGGGTTGTGTTTGGTGAGGGGGGGTGGGTTTGGTGAGGGGGGGGTGGGTTTGGTGAGGGGGGGGTGGGTTTGTTGAGGGGGGGTGGGTTTGGTGAGGGGGGTGGGTTTGGTGAGGGGGGTGGGTTTGGTGAGGGGGGTGGGTTTGGTGTGGGGGGGTGAGTGGGTTTGGTGAGGGGGGGTGGGTTTGGTGAGGGGGTTGGGTTTGGTGAGGGGGGTGGGTTTGGTGAGGGGGGGGTGAGTGGGTTTGGTGAGGGGGGGGTGGTGGGTTTGGAGGGGGGGGGTGGGTTTGGTGAGGGGGGGGGTGGTTTTGGTGAGGGGGTTGGGGTTTGGTGAGGGGGGGTGGGTTTGGTGAGGGGGGGGTGAGTGGGGTTGGTGGGGGGGGGGTGAGTGGGTTTGGTGTGGGGGGGGTGAATGGGTTTGGTGAGGGGGGGGTGATGGGTTGGTGAGGGGGGGGTGTGTTTGGTGAGGGGGGTGGGTTGGTGAGGGGGGGGTTGGGTGTGGTGGGGGGGTGGGTTTGATGAGGGGGGTGGGTTTGGTGAGTGGTTTGGTGAGGGGGGGGT
>CAUPSL010001489.1:0-15135 GCA_963514005.1 Raja brachyura
ACACCCCCACTCACACTCACACCCCCACTCACTCACACCCCCACACACTCACACCCCACACACTCACACCCCCACTCACACTCACTCACACCCCCACACACTCACACCCCCACTCACACTCCCATCCCCCCACACACTCACACCCCCACTCACACTCACACCCCCACTCACACTCACACTCTTCCCCTCCCCCAACCCCAGTCTTGTACTCGTTTCACTTTCCTGTTCTTCAGTTCCACCCCTTCCCCACAGCCAACAACGGACCATTGTGGGCTCCACCTTTCCTTGATCATAGCTGCTGGCTTTGATCTATCTTTTTGCATACGTTTTGCATACATGGATCTGTTCTATGAACCTTTTCATATCTCACGTTTCCCTCTCCCCTCAATATCAGTCTGAAGAAGGGTCCCAACCCAAAATGTCACCTATCCATGTTCTCCACAGATGACTGCCTGACCCGCTGAGTTACTCCAGCACTCTGTGAAACGTCACCTATCCACGTTCTCCACAGATGCTGCCTGACCCCGCTGAGTTACTCCAGCACTCTGTGAAACGTCACCTATCCATGTTCTCCACAGATGCTGCCTGACCCGCTGAGTTACTCCAGCACTTCTGTGAAACGTCACCTATCCATGTTCTCCACAGATGCTGCCCTGACCCGCTGAGTTACTCCAGCACTCTGTGCCTGTGTTCACTGTAAACCAGCATCCTTCCTTCCTCGACCCGAAACGTCGCCTATCTCCTTCGCTCCTTAGATGCTGCTGCACCCGCTGAGTTTCTCCAGCTTTTTGTGTAACCCTCGATTCTCCAGCATCTGCAGTTCCTGCTTTAATCCTTCCTGCACAGCCTGGAGAACATGGACAGGTGACGTTTTGGGTCGAGACCCTTCTTCAGACTAATTGCAGTAGTGGGATTGGGGGCAGGGGGTAGCGGGGGAGGGGGAGGGGAACGGGGAGGGGGGTGTGGGGTAGATGGGGGGGGGAGGGGTAGGGGGATGGGGAGGGGGAAGGGTGCAGGGTGGGGGAGCTGGAAGGGGAGGGGGGAAGTGTGAGGGGCATGACAAAGCCTGGCACATCATCGAGGAAGATAGACAAAGTGCTGGAGTAACAGTGGGTCAGGCAGGCAGCCAGGAGCTGATAGAATAAGGTGGATGGGCCGATTGGCCTGCTCATATTTCTGTTTGAAGGCTCCAACGAGGAAAACTGTGTCTTGTTGCAGGATTGATTGGCTGAGATTCTTTATTCACTTTCGACACGATAATGTACTTAGAGCAACTGGCAAATCAAATAACGACCCTGACTTTATAACCATGAATTGTCAGAGAAACACCTCTCTCTCTGCCTCTCCCCCTCCCCTCTCCCCCTCCCTCTCCCCCTCCCCCCCCCTCCCCCTCCCCCCTCTCCCTCCCCCTCCCTCTCCCCCTCCCCCTCCCCCTCCCCCTCCCTCTCCCCCTCCCTCTCCCCCTCCCCCTCCCTCTCCCCCTCCCCCCTCCCCTCCCCCTCCCTCTCCCCCTCCCCCTCCCTCTCCCTCTACCCCTCCCTCTCCCCCTCCCCCTCCCCCTCCCTCTACCCCTCCCTCTCCCCCTCCCCCTCCCCCTCCCCCTCCCCCTCCCCCTCCCCCCTCCCTCTCCCCCTCCCTCTCCCCCTCCCCCTCCCCCTCCCCCTCCCCCTCCCCCTCCCCCTCCCCCTCCCTCTCCCCCTCCCCCTCCCCCTCCCCCTCCCCCTCCCTCTACCCCTCCCTCTCCCCCTCCCCCTCCCTCTCCCCCTCCCCCTCCCTCTCCCTCTCCCTCTACCCCTCCCTCTCCCCCTCCCTCTCCCCCTCCCTCTCCCCCTCCCTCTCTCTCTCTCTCTGTGCTGTCTTCAGTGGTGCTTTAGATGCAGCAGCCCTTGTTTGCCTGGGGAGGGTGAGGGGGGAGGGTGAGGGGGGGGGTGACTGTTGATGGCGTGGGCAACATGCTCTTGATCTTGGTGAGGAGCCGAGTTTGAGCTGCGACTGTCAGCTAGAAGCGAGGAGGAGCTGACCGAGCCGGTGGACACGGGGCTGTATTTATCCACCAGGGCTCGAGGAAGAGTTAAACCAGATTCCTCTCGTCTGCTGACGTGAAGCGATGGACATGAGCGGGAAGATAATGAACGATGAGAGCCGAGCTCCGTCTGACCAACTCCTGCACCCATTCTTCTATTGTCCACAGAACCTTCACCGCCGCTTCACTCTCGTCAGCGGATCTTCCACACGTTACCGACACATTCCCAATCTTCCAACCTGCCCGGTGCGGCCCTTGCACTTTTTGTAGATCTGCACTTCCACTTCGCTCCAAGAGGATATTCCTCGTTTCCCAATGCATGTTGGCGCTGTGTCCGGCATGGTCTCCCCTCCCCCTCCTCCCTCTCCTCCCTTCCTCCCTTCCTCCCCTCCCCTCCCTTCCTCCCCTCCCCTCCCCTCCCCTCCCCTCCCCTCCTTCTCCCCCTCTACTCCCCCTCACCCTCCTTCTCCCCTCTACTCCCCTCCCCTCCTTCTCCCCTCCCCTCCCCTCCCTCCTTCTCCCCCTCCCCTCCCCTCCCCTCCCCTCCTTCTCCCCTCCCCTCCCCTCCCCTCCTTCTCCCCTCTACTCCCCCTCCCCTCCCCTCTACTCCCCTCCCCTCCCCTCCTTCTCCCCTCCCCTCCCCTCCTTCTCCCTCTACTCCCCTCCCCTCCCCTCCCTCCCCTCCCTCCCCTCCCCTCCTTCTCCCCTCCCCTCCCCTCCCCTCTTCTCCCCTCCCCTCCCCTCCCCTCCCCTCCCCTCCCCTCCCCTCCCCCCCCCTCCTCCCCTCTGAGGAAGGATGTAGTCCAGCTGCAAATGTGCCGAGATGATTGAGGAGGATGTTGCGGGGACTGGAGGGTTTGAGCTGCAGGGCGAGGCTGGCGCTCGTAAAACCCACTAGCCTTGAGCTCACGTTGGCTCTCCCGTCCCCTGGAGCCAGTGAGGTAGTTTGGGGGGGGGGGGATACAGCTGGAACCACACAGGCTTGGGCTTGCGTTGGTTCTCCATGCACCAGGCGCCCGTGAGGAGCTGGAGCGGGAGCGGGGAGCGGTGTTGGTTCCGTTGTTCCAGATGTGGATTTATACACCGGCGAGACTAAACACAGACTGGGCGATCGTTTAGCGGAACACCTTCACTCAGCCTGCCTGAACCAACCTGATCTCCCGGTTGCCAAACACTTTAAATCTCCTTCCCATTCCCACACTGGCCTTTCTGTCCTCAGTCTCCTCCATTGTCAGAGTGAGGCTAAACGCAAATTGGAGGAACAGCAACTTATATTTTGCTTGGGCAGCTTACAGCCCAGTGGTATGAATATTGATTTATCTCACTTCAGGTAGTCCCTCTCACTCCATCCCTCCCCCACCCACTCGCACCCAGCTTCTTGTTCTCACCCAACAAACAGCCAACAACGGCCTGCCTCCTTTACCAGCGATACTTTTTTACATATCTTTCATTCATTGTTCTTTATCTCCCCACATCACCGTCTATATCTCTCGTGTCCCCCAGTCTGAACAAGGGTCTCGACCCGAAACGTCGCCCATTGCTTCTCTCCGCAGATGCCGCCCGTCCCGCTGAGTTACTCCGCTCATCGTGTCCTCAGTGGGTGAGCAGAGTTATAGAGCGACTCCCACACCAGGAATCCGCTCCACGCTGCGTCAACATCACCCAGGCCCTCACACTCCTGTAACCCCCCCCCCACACACACACATAAACCTGCCAGTCCCCCCCCCCACACAACTAGCCCTGCCCGCCACAGATAACACCCCCCCCGCAGATAAACCTGCCCAGTCCCCCCCCCCCCCACACACACACACATAAACCTGCCCAGTCCCCCTCCCCCCCCCACACACACACATAAACCTGCCCAGTCCCCCCCCCCACACACACACACATAAACCTGCCCAGTCCCCCCCCCCCCACACACACACATAAACCTGCCCAGTCCCCCCCCCCCCCACACACACACATAAACCTGCCCAGTCCCCCCCCCCCCCACACACACACATAAACCTGCCCAGTCCCCCCCCCCCACACACACACATAAACCTGCCCAGTCCCCCCCCCCACACACACACACATAAACCTGCCCAGTCCCCCTCCCCCCCCACACACACATAAACCTGCCCAGTCCCCCCCCCCCCACACACACACACACACATAAACCTGCCCAGTCCCCCCCCCCCCACACACACACACACACATAAACCTGCCCATCCACAGATAACCACCCCCCCCCCACACACACACACACATAAACCTGCCCAGTCCCCCCCCCCCACACACACACACATAAACCTGCCCAGTCCCCCTCCCCCCCACACACACATAAACCTGCCCAGTCCCCCCCCCCCCACACACACATAAACCTGCCCAGTCCCCCCCCCCACACACACACACATAAACCTGCCCAGTCCCCCTCCCCCCCCCCCCACACACACACATAAACCTGCCCAGTCCCCCCCCCCCCACACACACACACATAAACCTGCCCAGTCCCCCCCCCCACACACACACACATAAACCTGCCCAGTCCCCCTCCCCCCCCCCCCCACACACACACATAAACCTGCCCAGTCCCCCCCCCCACACACACACACATAAACCTGCCCAGTCCCCCCCCCACACACACACACACATAAACCTGCCAAGTCCCCCCCCCCCCCCACACACACACATAAACCTGCCCCCCACAGATAACCACCCCCCCCCACACACACACACATAAACCTGCCAAGTCCCCCCCCCCCACACACACACACATAAACCTGCCCAGTCCCCCTCCCCCCCCACACACACACACATAAACCTGCCCAGTCCCCCTCCCCCCCCACACACACACACATAAACCTGCCCAGTCCCCCTCCCCCCCCACACACACACACATAAACCTGCCCCCCACAGATAACCACCCCCCCCCCACACACACACACACATAAACCTGCCCCCCACAGATAACCACCCCCCCCCCACACACACACACACATAAACCTGCCCGCCACAGATAACCAACCCCCCCCCCCCACCCCCCCCCCCACCCCCCCCCCCCCGATCAGTAGCCGCTGCAGGAACCGGTTCTGGAGCAGACGCGGTCATTAAAGTTCACGGTTCTTCAATTCCCTTCATCACTGGAGCAGAAAAACTCATTATAAACCAGTAACTTCAGGAAGGAACGTGGGAGAGTGGGGGAGAGATGGTGGGATTCAGGGAGCAGAAGGTGCAGCCACCGTGGGGAGGGGCTGAACCAGTGGGTTCGTGGCCAGAAAGCTGCCCCTGGGGGTGAGTCCCTGTGGTGGACACTGGGGAGGGGAGAGCTGGTACAGACCCCACTCTCATGTCCCCTTCTTCCACCCAATCAATGCCCCTGAGGAGGCAGAGTGAAGGCATGGACTTGCAAGATGTTGCTTCATGCATTGACTGTGTGTGTCACACGCCCACATCGCCACACTCATCTCCCGTCACCAGGGAAACGCTCACCCTGGTCCCATTCAAACCTCTGCCCTCTCACCTTCAACGCTGTCCCTGTAGATTTAGACGTCGATCTTGCATAAAAGACTCATCATCCATCCAACTGATGCCACTCATGATGTTAAAAACATCTTCAAGGTCACCCCTTGGCCTCCACACGGCAGGATCAGAGACCCAGCCCATCCCCTCACCATCACCGTCACCATCACCGTCACCATCAAACCTTGCCATGCTGCTGACATCCTTGTATATCCACACACACGTAATGCCATCCTCCCTACAGCAAGGCCAGCGGACCAGTAATGGTGTCCCTCACCTGTGTGTGGCACCCGTGTGCCCAGCACCCTGACCAGTGAAGACGAGCACGTGTCCAGCAGCCGTGTGTCCGTCTGTTTACTTGTCACCGGGACCAGGTCCCAGACCCCTCATTCTCTGGAGAGAAGGGTCTCGACTCCAAACGTCACCCATTCCCTCTCTCCACAGATGCTGCCTGTCCCACTGAGTTACTCCAGTATTTAGAGTCTATCCGATTTAAATCACATCTGCAGTTCTTCCCAGCGCCCGGTTTACCGCATTTGTCAAAAGTCTCCTCTCATTCAGGAAAATTAAACTCCATCTGCCTGTCATTCCCCGGTTGAGCAAAACCTGCTGTAATTGAAGATAAGCAACATGGATATCAGCTGCAGCCTCATTAACCAACCCCCCCCCCCAATATTAACCAACCCCCCATCCAATATTAACCCCCCCATCCAATATTAACCTCCCCATCCAACAATCCAGCAAGAATAACACACTGCTAGATTTCATCTGCTGCAGATTGACACGGTCTTTTACAATTTAAAGGCAAATATTTTAAATCACTTTTTCCTTTCAAACACTAAAATATTCCAATTCCAATCACATTTCCGCAGTTGAACGATGTCTTGCTGATAAAAGCTTCTCTCTCTCCACTCCTCTATCTGCCTCCCACCCCCTCTCCCGCTCCCACCCCCCCTACCCCCCTCTCTCCCCCTCACCCATGCGGTCACGGGGAGAACGTGCAAACTCCGTACAGACAGCACCCGTGGTCAGGATGGAACCCGCGTCTCTGGCGCTGTGAGGCAGCAGCTCCACCGCTGCGCCACCGTGCCACCATTGCCACGGCCACCAGGGGACAGAGTAAACAACACTCACACTGCAATGATAAACACAACACGAGTGCAACCGTGCAGCTGTGCAACTGTGCAACTGTGCAACCGTGCATCTGTACAACTGTACAACTGTGCAACTGTACAACCGTGCAACTGTGCAACTGTACAACCATGCAACTGTACAACTGTACAACCGTGCAACTGTACAACTATACAACCGTGCAACTATACAACTGTACAACTGTACAACTGTACAACCGTGCAACCGTGCAACTGTACAACCGTGCAACTGTACAACTATACAACCGTGCAACTGTACAACTGTACAACTGTACAACTGTACAACCGTGCAACTGTACAACTGTACAACCGTACAACCGTGCAACTGTACAACTGTACAACCGTACAACCGTGCAACCGTGCAACTGTACAACCGTACAACTGTGCAACTGTGCAACTGTGCAACCGTGCATCTGTACAACTGTACAACCGTGCAACTGTACAACTATACAACCGTGCAACTATACAACTGTACAACTGTACAACTGTACAACCGTGCAACTGTACAACTGTACAACCGTACAACCGTGCAACCGTGCAACTGTACAACCGTACAACCGTGCAACTGTGCAACTGTACAACCGTGCAACTGTGCAACTGTACAACCGTACAACCGTGCAACCGTGCAACTGTACAACCGTACAACCGTGCAACTGTGCAACTGTACAACCGTGCAACTGTGCAACTGTACAACTGTACAACCGTGCAACTGTGCAACTGTACAACCGTACAACCGTGCAACCGTGCAACTGTACAACCGTACAACCGTGCAACTGTGCAACTGTACAACCGTGCAACCGTACAACTGTACAACCGTGCAACCGTGCAACTGTGCAACTGTACAACCGTGCAACCGTGCAACTGTGCAACTGTACAACCGTGCAACCGTACAACTGTACAACCGTGCAACCGTGCAACTGTACAACTGTGCAACTGTGAAACCATGCAACTGTACAATTGTACAACCGTGCAACTGTGCAACTGTACAACCGTGCAACTGTACAACTGTAGAACCGTGCAACCATGCAACTGTACAACTGTACAACCGTGCAACAGTGCAACTGTACAACTGTACAACTGTGCAATAGTGCAACAGTGCAACAGTACAACTGTACAACCGTGCAACTGTGCAACTGTACAACTGTGCAACTGTGCAACTGTACAACTGTACAACCGTGCAACTGTGCAACTGTACAACTGTACAACCGTGCAACCGTGCAACCGTACAACTGTACAACCGTGCAACCGTGCAACTGTACAACTGTGCAACTGTGAAACCATGCAACTGTACAATTGTACAACCGTGCAACTGTGCAACCATACAACCGTGCAACTGTACAACTGTACAAACGTGCAACCATGCAACTGTGCAACTGTACAACCGTGCAACCGTACAACTGTACAACCGTGCAACCGTGCAACTGTACAACTGTGCAACTGTGAAACCATGCAACGGTACAACTGTGCAACTGTGAAACCATGCAACTGTACAATTGTACAACCGTGCAACTGTGCAACCGTACAACCGTGCAACTGTACAACTGTAGAACCGTGCAACCATGCAACTGTACAACTGTACAACCGTGCAACAGTGCAACTGTACAACTGTACAACTGTGCAATAGTGCAACAGTGCAACAGTACAACTGTACAACCGTGCAACTGTGCAACTGTACAACTGTGCAACTGTGCAACTGTACAACTGTGCAACTGTACAACCGTGCAACTGTACAACCATGCAACTGTGCAACCGTGCAATTGTACAACTGTATAACTGTACAACCGTGCAACTGTGCAACAGTGCAACCGTGCAATTGTACAACTGTACAACCGTGCAATTGTACAACTGTGCAACTGTACAACTGTGCAACCGTGCAACTGTGCAACCGTGCAACTGTACAACTGTACAACTGTACAAACGTGCAACTGTACAACCGTGCAACTGTGCAACTGTACAACCGTGCAACTATACAACTGTACAACCGTGCAACTATACAACCGTGCAACTGTGCAACCATGCAACTGTGCAACTGTACAACCGTGCAACAGTGCAACTGTACAACCGTGCAACTGTGCAACCGTGCAACTGTACAACCGTGCAACTATACAACTGTACAACCATGCAACTGTGCAACTGTGCAACTGTACAACCGTGCAACTGTGCAACTGTACAACCGTGCAACTGTACAACCGTGCAACTGTGCAACTGTACAACTGTGCAACTGTGCAACTGTACAACCATGCAACTGTACAACTGTGCAACTGTACAACCATGCAACTGTACAACTGTGCAACTGTACAACTGTACAACCGTGCAACTGTACAACCGTGCAACTGTACAACTGTGCAACTGTACAACTGTACAACCATGCAACTGTGCAACTGTACAACCGTGCAACTGTACAACCGTGCAACTGTGCAACAGTGCAACCGTGCAATTGTACAACTGTACAACCGTGCAACTGTGCAACCGTACAACTGTACAACTGTACAACAGTGCAACTGTGCAACCGTGCAACTGTGCAACTGTGCAACCGTGCAACTATACAACTGTACAACCGTGCAACTGTACAACCGTGCAACCGTGCAACTGTGCAACCATGCAACTGTAGAACTGTACAACCGTGCAACTGTGCAACCGTGCAACTGTACAACCGTGCAACTATACAACTGTATAACCGTGCAACTGTGCAACCGTGCAACTGTACAACTGTGCAACTGTACAACTGTACAACCGTGCAACTGTGCAACTGTACAACCGTACAACCGTGCAACTGTGCAACTGTGCAACCGTGCAACAGTACAACTGTGCAACTGTGCAACTATACAACTGTGCAACTGTACAACTGTGCAACTGTGCAATGAGGGGGAGAGGTGAAAGGATGTAGCAGCTACTCCAGGAAAGACGAATGGTTCCAGATAGTACAGCAGTGGGAAGAGGTTCTTCAGCAAAACACAAAGTGCTGGAGGAATATGTGGGTCAGGCAGCGTCTGTGGAGGGAGTGGGCAGACCATGTTTCAGGTCCAGACCCTTGTGATGGGGGGAAAGCTGGAAGAGAGGTGGGGGGACACAGACTGGCGAGTGATAGGTGGATACAGGTGAGGGGGTGAGTGGCAGATGGGTGGAGTCAGTGACAAAGGCTGGAGGTGGAAAGGAGACAAAATGATGTTGGATACGGAGAGAGGAGGAGGGGAATGTGAAGGTGGAGGAGGGGAATGTGAAGCTGGAGGAGGGGAATGTGAAGCTGGAGGAGGGGAATGTGAAGCTGGCGATGGGGAATGTGAAGCTGGAGGAGAGGAATGTGAAGCTGGAGGAGAGGAATATGAAGCTGGAGGAGGGGAATGTGAAGCTGGAGGAGGGGAATGTGAAGCTGGCGATGGGGAATGTGAAGCTGGAGGAGAGGAATGTGAAGTGGGAGGAGGGGAATGTGAAGCTGGAGGAGAGGAATGTGAAGCTGGAGGAGGGGAATGTGAAGCTGGAGGAGGGGAATGTGAAGCTGGCGATGGGGAATGTGAAGCTGGAGGAGAGGAATGTGAAGCTGGAGGAGAGGAATATGAAGCTGGAGGAGGGGAATGTGAAGCGGGAGGAGAGGAATGTGAAGCGGGAGGAGGGGAATGTGAAGCTGGAGGAGAGGAATGTGAAGCGGGAGGAGGGGAATGTGAAGCTGGAGGAGAGGAATGTGAAGCGGGAGGAGGGGAATGTGAAGCGGGAGGAGGGGAATGTGAAGCGGGAGGAGAGGAATGTGAAGCTGGAGGAGAGGAATGTGAAGCTGGAGGAGGGGAATGTGAAGCGGGAGGAGGGGAATGTGAAGCTGGAGGAGGGGAATGTGAAGCTGGAGGAGAGGAATGTGAAGCTGGAGGAGGGGAATGTGAAGCTGGAGGAGGGGAATGTGAAGCTGGAGGAGAGGAATGTGAAGCTGGAGGAGAGGAATGTGAAGCGGGAGGAGAGGAATGTGAAGCTGGAGGAGAGGAATGTGAAGCTGGAGGAGAGGAATGTGAAGCTGGAGGAGGGGAATGTGAAGCTGGAGGAGGGGAATGTGAAGGTGGAGGAGGGGAATGTGAAGCTGGAGGAGGGGAATGTGAAGCTGGAGGAGGGGAATGTGAAGCTGGAGGAGAGGAATGTGAAGCGGGAGGAGGGGAATGTGAAGGTGGAGGAGGGGAATGTGAAGCTGGAGGAGGGGAATGTGAAGCTGGAGGAGGGGAATGTGAAGCTGGAGGAGGGGAATGTGAAGCTGGAGGAGGGGAATGTGAAGCTGGAGGAGAGGAATGTGAAGCTGGAGGAGAGGAATGTGAAGCGGGAGGTCCAGGACCTGTTTTATTGCTGAGCGATGTTTCATAGTCTTTGTAGACGACACCGTGATCATCTGACAGAATCTATAGCAAGACCAACATCACACTGTGTTTGCGGCTAGACTTCACGCTGCTATTATATAGGAACACTAATGCTCATGTGAAATATCACACCACCTATTTTTGAAGGATATCCATTCCACTGGGAATCACCTCTTTAGATTACCGAGCCAAACTACACGGAGATTTATTGGACAATATCTCCTCGAGCAGCACGGTGGCGCGGCAGTGGAGTTGCTGCCTCACAGCGCCAGAGATTCCGGTTCCATTCTCAATACAGGTGCTGTTTGTCTGTGTGGAGTTTGCACGTTCTCCCTGTGACCGCGTGGGTTTTCTCCGGGTGCTCCGGTTTCCTCCCACACTCCAAAGTCGTGCAGGTTTGTAGGTTAATTGGCTTCAGTAAATTGCCGGTAGTGTGTAGTGAAGAACTCATGACAAACTCGGGCGAAGGGTCGGTCTGAAGAAGGGTCTCGACCCAAAACGTCACCCATCCATGTTCTCCACAGACGCTGCCTGACCCGCTGAGTTACTCCAGCACTCTGTGAAACGTCACCTATCCATGTTCTCCACAGATGCTGCCTGACCCACTCGCTGAGTTACTCCAGCACTCTGTGAAACGTCACCTATCCATGTTCTCCACAGATGCTGCCTGAGCCACTCGCTGAGTTACTCCAGCACTCTGTGAAACGTCACCTATCCATGTTCTCCACAGATGCTGCCTGACCCACTCGCTGAGTTACTCCAGCACTCTGTGAAACGTCACCTATCCATGTTCTCCACAGATGCTGCCTGACCCGCTGAGTTACTCCAGCACGCTGTGAAACGTCACCTATCCATGTTCTCCACAGATGCTGCCTGACCCACTCGCTGAGTTACTCCAGCACGCTGTGAAACGTCACCTATCCATGTTCTCCACAGATGCTGCCTGACCCGCTCGCTGAGTTACTCCAGCACTCTGTGAAACGTCACCTATCCATGTTCTCCACAGATGCTGCCTGACCCGCTGAGTTACTCCAGCACTCTGTGAAACGTCACCTATCCATGTTCTCCACAGATGCTGCCTGACCCACTCGCTGAGTTACTCCAGCACTCTGTGAAACGTCACCTATCCATGTTCTCCACAGATGCTGCCTGACCCGCTGAGTTACTCCAGCACTCTGTGAAACGTCACCTATCCATGTTCTCCACAGATGCTGCCTGACCCACTCGCTGAGTTACTCCAGCACTCTGTGTCTGTCTTCTGTCCGTTTCCACGCTGTATCACTAAACTATAAACTGTGTTTGTACTGGATGATAAAGTAGCAGATGAAGATGTCCTGGTGTCACCATTCCCCTTTCCCACGTGTTCCCGGCTCATTCCGTATCCCACCCAGCCTCATCCGTCAGACCCGCCAACCTCGGCCCAAGCACCTGGTTCTCCTCCCTCAGGTCCACCTTCAGGGTCACATTGTTGGGGTTGAGGGTGGGGGGTGGGGGTAGGGGTCGGTGTTAGATCCCAGTGGGGGTGCGGGGAACTGTGGTCAGGGGCTGGCCGTCCACTGATTGGTCAAGCTGGATAATGTACTTCACTAGGGGTCAAAGGATTGGCTGGAAGGGCCGAATGGTCTCCTCCTGCTCCTATATAAATCATTGGACAAAGTCAGCATGGATTTATGAAAGGTAAATCATGTCTGACGAATCTTGTGGAATTTTTCGAGGATGTAACTAGTAGAGTGGATAGGGGAGAACCAGTGGATGTGGTGTATCTGGACTTTCAGAAGGCTTTCGACAAGGTCCCACATAAGAGATTAGTATACAA
This sequence comes from Raja brachyura, assembly GCA_963514005.1. The sequence goes on from CAUPSL010001489.1 coordinate 12,823, forward strand.
ACTTAAAGCATACGGCATTGGGGGTTCAGTATTGATGTGGATAGAGAACTGGCTGGCAAACAGGAAGCAAAGAGTAGGAGTTAACGGGTCGTTTTCACAATGGCAGGCAGTGACTAGTGGGGTACCGCAAGGCTCAGTGCTGGGACCCCAGCTATTTACAATATATATTAATGATCTGGATGAGGGAATTGAAGGCAATATCTCCAAGTTTGCGGATGACACTAAGCTGGGGGGCAGTGTTAGCTGTGAGGAGGATGCTAGGAGACTGCAAGGTGACTTGGATAGGCTGGGTGAGTGGCAAATGCATGGTAGATGCAGTATAATGTGGATAAATGTGAGGTTATCCACTTTGGTGGCAAAAATAGGAAAACAGACTATTATCTAAATGGTGGCCGATTAGGAAAAGGGGAGATGCAGCGCGACCTGGGTATCATGGTACACCAGTCATTGAAAGTAGGCATGCAGGTGCAGCAGGCAGTGAAGAAAGCGAATGGTATGTTAGCTTTCATAGCAAAAGGATTTGAGTATAGGAGCAGGGAGGTTCTACTTCAGTTGTATAGGGTCTTGGTGAGACCACACCTGGAGTATTGCGTACAGTTTTGGTCTCCAAATCTGAGGAAGGACATTATTGCCATAGAGGGAGTGCAGAGAAGGTTCACCAGACTGATTCCTGGGATGTCAGGACTGTCTTATGAACAAAGACTGGATAGACTCGGTTTATACTCTCTAGAATTTAGGAGATTGAGAGGGGATCTTATAGAAACTTACAAAATTCTTAAGGGGTTGGACAGGCTAGATGCAGGAAGATTGTTCCCGATGTTGGGGAGGTCCAGGACAAGGGGTCACAGCTTAAGGATAAGGGGGAAATCCTCTAGGACCGAGATGAGAAGGTCTTTTTTCACACAGAGAGTGGTGGGTCTCTGGAACTCTCTGCCACAGAGGGTAGTTGAGGCCAGTTCATTGGCTATATTTAAGAGGGAGTTAGATGTGGCCCTTGTGGCTAAAGGGATCAGGGGGTATGGAGAGAAGGCAGGTACGGGATACTGAGTTGGATGATCAGCCATGATCATATTGAATGGCGGTGCAGGCTCGAAGGGCCGAATGGCCTACTCCTGCACCTAATTTCTATGTTTCTATTGTCTATAGGCGCTGGCTGGTGAGCCGCTTGTTTCTCAATGCCTGCGTTGGAGGAAGGAATGCGGAGTGTGATTTGCTGCTGTGTTTGTGAAGGATGACGTGGTCGGGCCGTCGGGGGGAGCAGCGGGTTTCTGGACAATGACCGTCGGGTCCAGTAAACGCTGCCCAGACTCAACGCCAACGGCAACGGCAACAAGCCTGCAGCCACGGTGAACACTTCCTGTGTACGTTGAGCTGGACCACAGCAGAGTGCAGCAGTCTGCAGCCATGCACGCACTCACTCACTCACTCACTCACTCACCCACCTCCCTGACAAACCTCTCCTGAACTACTCCACACACACACACACACACACACACACACACACACACACTGACCCACACACACACACACTGACCCACACACACACACACTGACCCACACACACACACACTGACCCACACACACACACACTGACCCACACACACACACACTGACCCACACACACACACACACACTGACCCACACACACACACACATGCACACACACACTGACCCACACACACACACACTGACCCCCACACACACACACACGCTGACCCGCACACACACACACGCACACACACACACACACGCACACACACACTGACCCACACACACACACACACTGACCCACACACACACGCACACACACACACTGACCCACACACACACACACACTGACCCACACACACACGCACACACACACACACACACACTGACCCACACACACACACACATGCACACACACACTGACCCACACACACACACACTGACCCCCACACACACACACACACACACACACACGCTGACCCGCACACACACACACACACACACACACTGACCCACACACACACCACACACACACTGACCCACACACACACGCACACACCACACACCACACACGCGCACACACACACACACCCACACACCACACACCACACACACACCACACACACACACAGATACACCAACACACACCCACACACACACCACACACGCGCACACACACACACACACCACACACACACACACCACACACACACACAGATACACCAACACACACACACGCACACACACACGCACACACACACGCACACACACGCACACACACGCACACAAACACAGATACACACACACACGCACCCACACACGCAC
>CAUPSL010001490.1:0-12500 GCA_963514005.1 Raja brachyura
GGTATTATTGTAGAAGCTGTTCCTCATCCTTACTAGTGCGGGGCCTGAGGCTCCTGTACCGCCTCCCTGATGGTAGGAGGGCAAACAGTCCATGGTTAGGGTGTTAACCTCTCCCAATCTTCAGTTCCACATTTTCCTTGATCTCCATCCCTAACACCTAACGCTTCCTTATCTATGTACTGTATCTCCCCTCTCCCTCTCTGAAGATGGGTCTCGACCCGAAACGTCACCCATTCCCTCTCTCCAGAGATGCTGCCCGTCCCGCTCAGTTACTCCAGCTTTGCTTTTATCTATTTCAGATACGCAAAACAAAGAATGCCACAGTGGCTTGTGACAATAACATTTTCTTTCTTTCATTCCTTCTTCCATCCATCCATCCATCCATCCATCCGTTCATTCACTCATTCATTCTATCTTCTCTACAAACCAGCATCTGCAGTTCCTTCCTACATATCCAATCTGGAGGGACCAAGAACTGCATGTGCTGATTTACAAACAAAAAAAGGCACAGAGTGCCGAGTAACTCAGCGGGTCAGGCAGCATCTCTGGAGAAACAAGGAATTGCAGGTGCTGCTTTAACTCAGAAAGACACCGAGTGCTGGAGTAACTCAGCGGGTCAGGCAGCATCTCTGGAGAAACAAGGAATTGCAGGTGCTGCTTTAACTTAGAAAGACACAGAGTGCTGGAGTAACTCAGCGGGTCAGGCAGCATCTCTGGAGAAACAAGGAATTGCAGGTGCTGCTTTAACTCAGAAAGACACCGAGTGCTGGAGTAACTCAGCGGGTCAGGCAGCATCTCTGGAGAAACAAGGAATTGCAGGTGCTGCTTTAACTTAGAAAGATACAGAGTGCTGGAGTAACTCAGCGGGTCAGGCAGCATCTCTGGAGAAACAAGGAATTGCAGGTGCTGCTTTAACTTAGAAAGACACAGAGTGCTGGAGTAACTCAGCGGGTCAGGCAGCATCTCTGGAGAAACAAGGAAAAGATGATGTTTTTCGGGTCGAGAGGGATGCTAGAGTTATGAGACTACAAAACAAATCACTTATTCCTTTTCTCCAGGAATGCTGCCTGACCCACAGAGTTATCCCAACATTTCGTGTCTATTCTTCGCAAACAATGTCTAGTTTTTATTTCGTATTGTCACGTGTACTGTCCTATCCAGTCAAACATGTGTGTAGGAGCCACTAAGCTTAAGTCAGTGTATTATAGCCATGTCTAACATTTTTAATATTTTAGTATGAAGTGGGAATTTAGTATCTGTGGAATTCTTTGCCACTGAAGGCTGTGGAGGCCAAGTCAGTGGATGCTGATAGATTCTTGATTAGTGCGGGTGTCAGGTGTTGTGGGAGAAGGCAGGAGAATGGGGTTAGGAGGGAGAGATAGATCAGCCGTGATTGAATGGCAGTGTAGACTTGATGGGCCGAATGGCCTAATTCTGCTCCTATCACTTATGAATATAAATCAGCCACGATTGCATGGCGGAGGAGACGGTTTTTTTTCAGTTATGTTCAGCGATACTGCGCGGAAACAGGCCCTTTCGGCCCACCAGGTCCGCGCCGGCCGGCGATCCCCACACCCTAACCATCCTACACCCACTAGGACAATTTTTACATTTTACACCAAGCCAATTAACCTACAAACCCGCACGTCTTTGGAGTGTGGGAGGAAACCGAAGATCTCGGAGAAAACCCACGCGGGGAGAACGTGCAAACCTCGTACAGACAGCACCCGTAGTCGGGATCGAACCCGGGCGGTGCATTTGCTGTGAGGCAGCGACTCTACCCGCTTCGCCACCGAGACCGCCCTTGATGGGCCGATTGGCCTAACTCTGCTCCTATCACTTATGGGCTAGAACTAAAAACCGAAGCCATCTCTTCCCCCAGTTCCCGGGGACAGAAGTTAGTGAACGGCAGAGGGAGGGGGGAGTAGGTTTAGAGATAGGGGGGGGAGGCGGAGAGGAGTGGGGAAGGGGAAAGGAGGGAGGGGGGGAGAGCTGGAGGGGGGGATGGGGAAGAGGGGGGGAGGAGGGGAGAGGGGCGGACAGAACAACCCCCCCCACCCCCCCCCCCCCACCTCCGGACTCACCGGCCGGATGTCGATGTCACACATCCCGATGCTGGTGGTGACAACATGGCTGACTCCGAGCATCGTGTTCCCCGACAGTCCTGCGAGGAAAAACATCCCAACCATGTCAGCCTCTGGGCTCCAGCCTGGAATCAATAGACAATGGGTGCAGGAGGAGGCCATTCGGCCCTTCAAGCCAGCACCGCCATTCAATGTGATCACGGCTGATCATCCCCAATCAGTACCCCGTTCCTGCCTTCTCCCCATATCCCCTGACTCCACTAGAGCCCTATCTAGCTCTCTCTTGAAAGCATCCAGAGAACCGGCCTCCACCGCCCTATGAGGCAGAGAATTCCACAGACTCACAACTCTCTGTGAGAAAAAGTGTTTCCTCGTCTCCGTTCTAAATGGCCGACCCCTTATTCTTAAACTGTGTGTGTGTGTGTGGCCCCTGGTTCTGGACTCCCCCAACATTAGGAACATGTTTCCTGCCTCTAGCGTGTCCAAACCCTTAACAATCTTATATGTTTCAAGAGATCACCTCTCATCCTTCTAAACTCCAGAGTGTACAGGCCCAGCCGCTCCATTCTCTCAGCATATGACAGTCCCGCCATCCCGGGAATTAACCTGGTGAACCTACGCTGCACTCCCTCAATAGCAAGAATGTCCCTTCCTCAAAGAGGAATGTGGAGGAGTCACTGTGGTGGATGTTTATGTTAAAATGTGTTTTGTGTGTTCTGTGGCTTTTTTATTAGTAAATTAAATTCCTCGTACGTCGCGAAACACGCTTGGCTAATAAAGTATGATTGCGATGTTAAGGGCCTGTCCGACTCATGTGTCCTTGGCACGCTAACTACGCAACCTCGTGCTCACGATGAGCCGCGAAGGTCGGGCGCGGATTACGTGCGTCCGCATAGCCGTCTGGAGCGCGTGACAACATTTGAAGATGGACACAAGGCCGGAGTAACTCAGCGGGACCGGCGGCATCTCTGGAGAGAAGCAATGGGTGACGTTCCGTGTCGAGACCCTTCTTCAGTCTGAAAAGAAGGGTCTTGACCTGAAGCGTCACCCATTCCTTCTCTCCAGAGATGCTGCCGGTCCCGCTGAGTTACTCCAGCGATTTTGTGTCCATCTACAATTTTCTTGGCCCCACTCTGGGAGTAGGAGTGGGGGCGGATCCGGATCCGGATCCGGATCGCAACGGCCGTGAGCCCCAGGCCGAGCTCGACGATCGTTTGCCTGCTTCTGCTGCTGTTGGAGGTGAGACGTTGCGTCGCTCCAGTGTCTTGGCCTGTCCCACTTTGGCCGTCAGTTACGCAACAGGCCATTGGCGGGCGAAGATTTTGTTCACTACAAAAATGTTGGAGCCCCGCGCGATGTCGTGCACAATTACGTACCCCTCCGCGGTTCTCAGTGGAGCAGCCCCGCGCGGCCATACGATGCCCGTGCGCCTCAACGAGACCACGAGGTCGCGTAATTTGCGTGCCAAGGACACGCAAGTGGGACAGGGGGCCTTAACACCTCACGTTTCTTTGCATTGAAATCAATCAACCGTTCCTCAGCCCACTCGGTCAATCGATCCGGCCAGCGGGCAGCGGGCATGACAAGGTTCCACACCATGGCCCTACCTTGACGTTGGAAGGGTCAAAGAGCCCCTCGGGGATCCGGAGCCTCTCCGCCCCGTAGTCACAGTTGTAGCCGTTGGGCATTTCGTAGTGGACGGTCGGCATCTGGGCAGCAATCCTGGTGTGGAAGTGGGGTGGGGTGGGGGGGGGGGGGGAGAGACGAGGACACATTTTAGCGGCCGCGATGAGATCAGGAGAACGTCTGGTTGAAGATCGACACAAAGTGCCGGGGTAACTCAGCGGGACAGGGCAGGCAGGCAGGCAGCATCTGGAGGGGCGGAATGGGCGACGTTTTGGGTCGAGACCCTTCTCCAGACCCTGTGTCTGAAAAAGGGTCTCAACCCGAAACCTCACCCATTCCATCTCTCCATGGATGCTGCCTGCCTCGCTGAGTTACACCAACTTTTTGTGTCTCACTTCAGTTTATACCAGCATCTGCAGTCATTTATATGTGTGTATGTGTATACATATGTGTCTGTGTATGTGTATATATATGTGTGTGTGTCTGTGTGTATATATATGTATATGTGTGTGTATGCGTATATATGTGTGTGTGTGTATATATATTTGTGTGTGTGTTATTATATGTATGTGTGTGTGTGTATATATATATATGCGTGTGTGCACAGGTGTGTGTGCGTGTGCAGGTGTGTGTGGTGTGCAGGGGTGTGTGTGTGTGCAGGTGTGTGTGTGTGTGCAGGTGTGTGTGTGTGCGCAGGTGTGTGTGTGTGTGTGTGCGCAGGTGTGTGTGTGTGCGCATGTGTGTGTGTGCGCAGGTTTGTGTGTGTTTGTGTGCAGGTGTGTGTGTGTAGGTGTGTGTGTGTGTGTATGCAGGTCTGTGTGTGTGCGCAGGTCTGTGTGTGTGCGCAGGTCTGTGTGTGTGCGTGTGTGTGTGTGTGTGTGTGTAAGTGTGTAAGTACAGCCCTCTGGACATTACTCCCCGCGTGTGTCAGGAGTGGATGAGAAAGTGTGATAACACAGAACGCGTGTGAGCGGTGGCTGAGGGCCGGTCTGCATGGACTCGGTGGGCCGAAGGGCCTGTTTCCATGCCCGTGTCTCTAAACTAAGCCCTTGGGTGGTGCAGGCCCCAGCAACCCTGCACAACAGCTGTCTGTGATGGGGCCTTGTCCCAGGACGTATTCGCTCATCGTGTCTCCCGTGCGCGCTGCGGGCGGCTCCATTGCGATCGTGCGCACTACGAGATGCTCTTCGCTGTACCTCAGCACGCCTGGCGATATAGACTTACTGTTCGTCGTAGGGAGAGTCCGACACTTGCAAGACCGAGGCCTGGAAGTCCTGGATAACCTCCTGCCCCAGGCAGGAGAGAGGGAGAGAAGGAGGGAGAGGGGGGAGAGAGAGGGAGAGAGAGAGAGATAGATCGTGAATCACCTCAACACTCATAGAATGGCAGAGAGCTACAGTCAGAATACCGTTGACGAAACTTGAGGAAGGACATTCTTGCTATTGAGGGAGTGCACCCCCCTTCCCCCACCCCCCTTCCCCCCCCCCCCCCCCCCCAAGAGTTGCTGCCTCACAGCGCTAGAGACCCGGGTTCACTCCTGGCCACGGGTGCTGCCTGTACGGAGTTTGCACGTTCTCCCCGTGACCGCACCCGTTGTCGGGATCAAACCCGTGTCTCCGGTTTCCCCCCCCCCCTCCCCCCCCCCACACTTTAACCATATAACGATTACAGCACGGAAACAGGCCTTCTCGGCCCTTCCAGTCCGTGCCGACCATTTATTTTCCCCTTTCCTTGGTCTAATTGTCTGAAGAAGGGTCTCAACCCGAAACGTCGCCTATCTCCTTCGCTCCTTAGATGCTGCTGCACCCGCTGAGTTTCTCCAGCTTTTTGTGTAACCCTCGATTCTCCAGCATCTGCAGTTCCTTCTTTAAAACTATTTGTCAATTAGTTTAGTTTGGAGATACAGCGCAGAAACAGGCCCTTCGGCCCACCGGGTCCGTGCCGACCATCGATCCCCGCACACTAACACTATCCTACGCACACACACACACTAGGGACAATTTTTACATTTACACCGAGCCAATTAACCTACAAACCCGCACGTCTTTGGAGTGTGGGAGGAAACCGAAGATCTCGGAGGAAACCCACGCGGGGAGAACGTGCAAACTCCGCACAGACAGCGCCCGTAGTCGGGATCGTGACCGGTTGGCACACGAGAGAAAAAATTTTCCCTGAAACCTCGGCGAACCCGATAATAGAGTGAGACTGAAAAACTAAACGTACGTGATGGACTAACTGACAACTAAAGCTAAGGCTGTCGTGCCTCCCCTCCCCTCACGACCCCCCCCAGCCCCCCCCCAACGACCCCTCTTCCCGACCCCCCAACGATCCCGACCCCCCCACACGACCCTGACCTCCCCATGACTCCTATGACCCATGACCCCAACCACCCCACGTCCATCCCCTCCCCGGACCCTGGCCCTCCGCGGGCTGGGCCGGGCCGGGCTGGGCTAACGTACATTGCACATGTAGTTATGCCAGGATTTCGTCACGAGCGACATCTTCTCCTTCCTCTTCCAGTTGGGAGACGCGCCTTCCCGAACCGGCTCCTGCGGAAAGCAAAGAGGAAGTTTCCACTGGCGGGAGAGTCTAGGACCAGAGGGCGCAGCCTCAGAATTAAAGGACGTTCCTTTAGGAAGGAGATGAGGAGGAATTTCTTTAGCCAGAGGGCGGTGAATCTGTGGGATCCTTTGCCACAGACGGCTGTGGAGGCCACAAGTCAGTGGATATTTTTAAGACAGAGAGAGAGAGAGATAGATTCCTGATTAGTGCGGGTGTCAGGGAGAAGGCAGGAGAGTGGGGTTAGGAGGGAGAGATAGATCAGCCTTGATTGAATGGCGGAGTAGACTCAATGGGCCGAATGGCCTCCTGTCACTTTTCGACCCCCTGACTCCCCGACCTCCGGGGTAGGCCCGACGCTGCAGGTAGAGCTTCTGCCTCACAGCGCCAGAGACCCGGGTTCGATCCTGACCACGGGTGCTGCCTGTATGGAGTTTGCACGTTGATCCGCGTGGGTTTTCTCCGGGCGTTCCGGTTTCCTCCCACACTGTAGGCTAATCGGCTTGGTGTAAATGTAAATTCTCCCTAGTGTGTGTGTGTGTGTGTGTAGGGTACCATTAATGTGCGGGGATCGCTGGGCGGTGCGGACTCGGTGGGCCGAAGGGCCTGTTTCCATGCTGTATCTCCAAACTAAACTAGGATTCCTGCCTCCCCTATAGATGCTGCTAGACATGGTGTTTCCTCTAAACTTTTCCTTTATATACTGTCAGAGAGTCATAGAGTGATACAGAGTGGAAACAGGCCCTTTGGCCCAACTTGCCCACACCGGCCAACATGTCCCACCTACACTAGTTCCACCGGCCCGCATTTGGCCCATATCCCTCCAAACCCGTCCTATCCATGTACCTATCTAACTGTTTCTTAAACATTGGGATAGTCCCAGCCTCAACTACCTCCTTCGACAGCTTGTTCCATACACCCACCACCCTCTGTGTGAAAAAAGTTACCCCTCAGATTCCAATTAAATCTTTTTCTCTTCACCTTGAACCTGTGTCCTCTGGTCCTCGATTCCCCTACTCTGGGCAAGAGACCCGATCTATTCCTCTCGTGATTTTGTACACCTCTATAAGATCACCCCTCATCCTCCTGCGCTCCAGGGAATACAGTCCCGGCCTGCTCAATCTCTCCCCGTAGCTCAGAGCCCTCGAGTCCCGGCAACATCCTTGTAAATCTTCTCTGTACCCTTTCCAGCTTAACTCTCTCTTGAAAACATCCAGTGGATATATTAACACTATCCTACACACACCAGAGACAATTTTTACATTTGTACCAAGCCAATTAACCTACAAACCTGTACGACTTTTTGGAATGTGTGAGGAAACCAAAGATCTTGGAGAAAACCCACGCAGGTCACGGGGAGAACGTGCAAACTCCGTACAGACAGCACCCGTGGTCGGGATCGAACCCGGGTCTCCGGCGCTGTGAGGCAGCAACTCTACCGCTGCGCCACCGTGCCACCCGTCCATTTTATCTTAGCCTGCCACGTACATACAAAACTCTTAAGGGATTGGACACGCTAGATGCAGGAAAAATGTTCCCCGATGTTGTGGGAGTCCAGAACCAGGGGTCACACACAGTTTAAGAATAAGGGGTCAGAACATACAAAATTCCTGAAGGGCCTGTCCCACCAGCATGCGACTCCACGCGGTGAGCGCGACCTAACGTGGTCGCTTGAGCCGTCCGGCCTCGCGGGGCCGGTCCCACTTCGATCGCCGGAGCCGTACGGAGATGTGCGGAGTTCGTCCCGACATCGCGCGGGGCTCCGATAAACTGACCGTGTTCAAAAATTCCGCGCGGCAACGGCTTGTCGGCTCGCAGTCGCCTCAACGCATTACGCACCGTCTCGACGTCGTGCCTCCGTGACCCTCTCTGTGTGTGGTTCCGTGGCCCTCTCTGTGTGTGCCTCCGTGACCCTCTCTGTGTGTGGTTCCGTGACCCTCTCTGTGTGTGCCTCCGTGGCCCTCTCTGTGTGTGGTTCCGTGGCCCTCTCTCTGTGTGCCTCCGTGACCCTCTCTGTGTGTGCCTCCGTGACCCTCTCTGTGTGTGCCCCCGTGACCCTCTATGTGTGTGGCTCCGTGACCCTCTCTGTGTGTCCCTCTCTGTCCTTGAGAACTTACCTTGCGGACTTCGCTCCAACTTTGCGCCACGCCGCGCCACTCACCCGACCTCCGCTGCCGGTTTGGTCGCGCTCACCGCATGGAGTCGGATACTGGTGGGACAGGCCCTTAAGTTCCCAAGCCTAGTGACGTATGATGTAAGAATGGTTCGACTGGGCTTGTATTCACTGGAGTTTAGAAGGATGAGAGGGAATCTTACAGAAACATATTCAAAATTCTTAGGGAATTGGACAGGCTAGATGCAGGAAAAATGTTCCCCGATGTTGGGGGAGTCCAGAACCAGGGGTCACACACAGTTTAAGAATAAGGGGTCGGCCATTTAGGACTGAGATGAGGAAAACCTTTTTTCACCCAGAGAGTTGTGAATCTGTGGAATTCTCTGCCACAGAAGGCAGTGGAGGCCGATTCACTGGACGTTTTCAAGAGAGAGTTAGATTTAGCTGTTAGGGCTAACGGAATCGAGGGATATGGGGAGAAAGCAGGAACGGGGGAACTGAATGTGGATGATCGGCCATGATCACATTGAATGGCGGCGCTGGCTCGAAGGGCCGAATGGCCTACTTCAAAGGCCCGGTTGCCCCGGGTTACGGTACCTTCGAGGCGATGGTATACGGGGGCGTGATCTCAACGCTCATCTCCTGAAACAGCTCCCTGCATTGCATGGAAATGAAGTCCCCGGCCAATGGCGATTTGACGATTCCTGCATCGGAACAGAAAACAAACCAAGATTAGACTGGAAAATGCCGGGGTAACTCAGCGGGACGGGCAACATCTCCAGAGACAAGGAACGGGCGACGTCTCGGGTCCAGGCCCTTCCCTCAGACAAAACACTGAATCCAAAAACAGGGGGATGCAAGGCCGGGACTTGGGCCATTTGGAAGAGTGGGCTGAAAGATGGCAGATGGAGTTTAATGCTGATAAGTGTGAGGTGCTACATCTTGGCAGGACAAATCAAAATAGGACGTACATGGTAAATGGTAGGGAATTAAGGAATGCTGTGGAACAGAGGGATCTAGGAATAACTGTGCATAGTTCCCTGAAGGTGGAATCGCATGTAGATAGGGTGGTAAAGAAAGCTTTTGGTGTGCTGGCCTTTATAAATCAGAGTATTGAATATAGGAGTAGGGAAGTAATGTTAAAATTGTACAAAGCATTGGTGAGACCAATTCTGGAGTATGGTGTACAATTTTGGTCGCCTAATTATAGGAAGGATGTCAACAAAATAGAGAGAGTACAGAGGAGATTTACTAGAATGTTGCCTGGGTTCCAGCAACTAAGTTACAGAGAAAGGTTGAACAAGTTAGGTCTTTATTCTTTGGAGCGCAGAAGGTTAAGGGGGGACTTGATTGAGGTCTTTAAAATGATGAAAGGGATAGACAGAGTTGACGTGGATAAGCTTTTCCCATTGAGGGTAGGAAAGATTCAAACAAGAGGGCATGACATGAGAATTAAGGGACAGAAGTTTAGGGGTAACATGAGGGGGAACTTCTTTACTCAGAGAGTGGTGGCTGTGTGGAATGATCTTCCAGCAGAAGTGGTGGAGGCAGGATCGATTTTAACATTTAAAAGTAAAGTGGATAGGTATATGGACAGGAAGGGAATGGAGGGGTATGGTCTGAGTGCAGGTAGATGGGACTAGGGGTAAATAAATGGTCGGCACGGACTGGAAGCGCCGAGAGGGCCTGTTTCCGTGCTGTAATTGTTATATGGTTATAAGGCCGCATTTGGAGTATCGTGAGCAGTTTTGGGCCCCATGTTTTAGTTTGGAGATAGGGAGCGTTAACTAGGCCCTTCGGCCCACCGGGTCCGTGCCGACCAGCGTCCCCCCGCACACGAACACTATCCTACCTACACAACTGGGACCCTTCCTCAAACAGAATACATCACTTGGCAACAGTGACAAGGCCGGAGGGCCTGTTTCCACGCAATACCTCTAAACTCAACTGAAACTCAATAATAGATAGAGCAAAGGGGTGGATACAAAAATATAGACAGCCAAATGCTGGAGTCACTCAGCGGGACAGGCAGCATCTCCGGAGGGAAGGAATGGGTGACGTTTCGGGCCCAGACCCTTCTTCAGACTGAGAGTCTGTGGAGGCCGGTTCTCTGGATGCTTTCAAGAGAGAGCTAGACAGGGCTCTTAAAGATAGCGGAGTCAGGGGATATGGGGAGCAGGCAGGAACGGGGAACTGATTGGGGATGATCAGCCGTGATCACATTGAATGGCGGTGCTGGCTCGAAGGGCCGAATGGATTACTCCTGCACCTATTGTCTATTGAGAGGAGACACAGCGATAAGGAAGGGTGAGGTGTGAAAACGAGACATCAATGGTGATGTAGAATAGATCGTTGGTAGCTCGGAGAAGGTGAGATCAAAACATACATACCCTTCCACATCTCTCTGCCTCTCTCTCCCCTGACTCTCAGTCTGAAGAAAGGCCTCGACCCAAAACGTCTCCCATTCCTTCTATCAAGAGATGCTGCCTGTCCCGCTGAGTTACTCCAGCATTTTGTGTGTCTATCTTTGGTGTAAACCAGGATCTACAGTTCATTTCTATACAGAGATCCTACTCCTGCACCTATTGTCTATGTTTCCATGTTAATATATTCACTGGATGTTTTCAAGAGAGAGTTAGATTTAGCTCTTAGGGCTAACGGAATCAAGGGATACGGGGAGAAGGCAGGAACGGGGCACTGATTGTGGGTGATCGGATTCAATGTGGATTATATTGAATGGCGGTGCTGGCTCGAAGGGCCGAATGACCTCCTCCTGCACCTGTTGTCTATTGTCTGCCTCTGAGGGCGGTGGAGGCCGGTTCTCTGGATGCGTTCAAGAGAGAGCTAGATAGGGCTCTTAAGAATAGCGGAGTCAGGGGATATGGGGGAGAAGGCAGGAACGGGGCACTGATTGGGGATGATCAGCCATGATCACATTGAATGGCAGTGCAGGCTCGAAGGGCCGAATGGCCTACTCCTGCACCTATTGCCTATGTTTCCATGTTAATATGCGAGGATCACTGGTCGGCGCGGTGGGCCTGTACCTCTAAAAACGGAGTTATGTGTAAGAAATACTTTGGGAACTCTAACATAGGCCGAGGCCTACGCTGTGAATGGTAGGCCTCTGGGGAGTGTTGTAGAGCAGAGGGATCTCGGAGTGCAGGTGCATGGTTCCTTGAAGGTCGAGTCGCAGGTAGATAGGGCGGTCAAAGAGGCTTTTGGCACTTTGGCCTTCATCAGGCAGAGTATTAAGTTTGGAAGTCGGGAGGCCTCGTTGCAGTTGTATAAGACGTTGGTGAGATCGCATTCCCCTAGTCCGCCATTCTTCCCCCCCTTCCCCTTGCCCGCCATCTTGCCGTAGCCCCTCCCCCTATCTCTCCCCCCAAACCCTTTCTCCCCGCATCCCTACCCTCCCCCTTCCTCTTGCCACCATCTCTTGCCCCCTATCCCTTTCTCCATTCCCCGTGCATGCTGCAATCTTGTCAACCCACCCTGCCCCCGCCCTTTCCCTTGCCCGCCATCTTGCACCGCCATCTTGTACCGCCATCTTGCAACGCCATCTTGCCCCCCCCCCCCCCCCGGTCGATAATCAAGGACTAGTCGGGCCCATCCCACACACACAAACACCCCCCTCACCCCTCACCCAGCCCCCCCCCCCCCCCCACCTTGCTGGAGCACGTAGCCATCATGGACGGGAATGGCGGTCGTGTGAGTCGCTCCGCTGTCCAACACAAGGCCCGTGGAGCGGCCATTGGCGAAGCTGCAGCCAGGAGTGGTGGGTGGTGGTGGGTGGTGGGGGGGGGGGGGGAGTGATGTCAAGGACTGATTTGGGATGGTTGGAAGGGAGGAAGAATTCCCCTCAGCCTCCCCCATTTCCCCCCCACCGCAGGAACGGGGTACTGATCAGCTATAATCGCAGTGAATGGCGGTGCTGGCTCGAAGGGCCGAATGGCCGACTCCTGCACCTATTGTCTACACCGGCCCGACTTTGGAAATCGTAAATTAATCGGAAATTGAGCCGTGGAAATACTGATGAGGTCAAGATCAGCCTCGGCCCCATGTTTTCGGGGAGGGGGGGGAGGGGAGGGGAGGGGAGGGGAGGGGTGGCGGTTATTTCA
>CAUPSL010001490.1:17500-26183 GCA_963514005.1 Raja brachyura
CCGAAGGGCCTGTTTCCACGCTGGATCACTCTGTGACTCAAACCCAGCTGTGAAACTTGGTTCAGTCACCACGTCCGTCCGTGCCCAGATAATCATCGCGACATCAAGGCAGTCGTTGTCAAAAACCATCTTGCCACAACCTGGAACCGGTCCTCCCCCACATCTCTGCATCTCTGCCCCGCACCAGGAAATGAAATGTAGGGGACACGCAGGTAGTGCAACCCACATCCGATCATATCGCCCTCTCCCCCTCTCTCTCTCTCTTTCTCTCTCTCCCTCTCTCTCTCTCTCTCTAACACCCCCTCTATCTCTCTCTCTCCATCCCTCTCTCTCTCTCTCTCTCTCTCTCACACTATCTATCTCTCTCCATCCCTCTCTCTCTCTCTCTCTCACTCCCTCTCACACTCTGTATCTCTCTCTCTCCATCCCTCTCTCTCTCTCCCTCTCTCACACTATCTATCTCTCTCCATCCCTCTCTCTCTCTCTCTCTCACTCCCTCTCACACTCTGTATCTCTCTCTCCATCCCTCTCTCTCTCTCCCTCTCTCTGTCTCTCTCCCTCTCTCCACCCCCCTCTCTCACACACACTCTCTCTCTCTCTCTCCCTGTCTCCATCTCTCTATCCCTTCCTCCCTCTCCATCCCTCCATCCCTCCCTCTCCCTCTCTCTATTCTCTCCCTCTCTCCCCCCCTCCCCCTCGCTCCCTGACGTGCAATCCGACATTTGCAAGCAACATGCATCGAAATGCACAATGAGGCTGTGTTATATAATGTGCATGTGTCTCTCTGTCTCTCTCTGTCATTCTCTCTCTCTCTCTCTCTGTCTCTCTGTCTCTCTCTCTCTCTCTCTCTCCTTCTGTCTCTCCTCCTGTCTCTCTCTCTGTCATTCTCTCTCTCTGTCTCTGTCTCTCTCTGTCTCTCTCTCTCTCTCCTGTCTCTCCTCTTGTCTCTCTGTGTCATTCTCTCTCTCTGTCTCTCTCTCTCTCTCCTTCTGTCTCTCCTGTCTCTCTCTCTCCTGTCTCTCTCTGTCTCTCTCTCTCCCTCTCTGTCTGTCTCTCCTGTCTCTCTCTCTCTCTGTCTGTCTCTCCTGTCTATCTCTCTGTCTCTCTGTCTCTCTCTCTCCTTCTGTCATTCTCTCTCTGTGTCTCTCTCTGTCTCTGTCTCTCTCTCTATGTCTCTCTCTCTCTCCTTCGGTCTCTCCTCATGTCTCTCTCTCTCTCTGTCACTCTCTGTCTCTGTCTATCTCTCTCTCTGTCTGTCTGTCTGTCTCTCTCTCTCTCTCTCTGTCTCTCTCTCTGTCTCTGTCTCTCTGTCTCTCTCTCTCTCTCTCTCTCCCTGTCTCTCTCTCTCTGTCTCTCTCTCTGTCTCTCTCTCTGTCTCTCTCTCTCTCTCTCTCTCTCTGTCTCTCTCTGTCTCTCTCTGTCTCTCTCTCTCTCTCTCTCTCTCTCTCTGTCTCTCTGTCTGTGTGTGTGTGTGTGTGCTTTTTGCTCACCTCCACCATACACGCCACCGCTCATACCTGCATCAAAACCAAAAAAAACTGCCTTGTTCTGCAAATAAAAACACATTAAACGGTGGGGGGGGCGGGGGGTGGGGGGGTGGGGGAATATATCAGGGGTGAATTCTAACCCCCCCTCCTGTTTTTTTTAGCCTGCCATTAAACGGAGCAGCGGGGAATGCTTCCCATTGCAAAAACAAAAATGAGAATCAAATCTCAGTCCCGCACTGAAGGTGCCTCCGCTTCCCCAGCTGTCGCTCCGCCCCACAATCTCCACTAGCTTGTGTTAAAGGAGCCGAGCGCTGGCTTATTCCTTGCTGGAGGGGGGCAGGTCGTGGAGATCTCTGCCCCCGACTCTCACACTGGACAAGGGTCTCCATCCGACCCTTCCCTCCACAGATGCTGCCTGTCCCGCTGTCACCCCCCCTATCTCCCTCTCTCTCTCTCCCCCTTCTCTCCCCTCTCCCCCCCTCTCTCTCTCTTTCTCTCTCTCATTCTCTTTCTCCCCCTCTATCTCTCTCTCCCTCCCTCTCTCCCCTCTCCCTCTCTATCTCTCCCCCCTCCACCCTCTCTCTCTCTCTCTCTCCCCCTCTTCCCCCTCTCTCTCTCTCTCTCTCACACACTCTAGCTCTCTCCGCCCTCTCTCACACTATCTCTCTCTCTCCCTCCCTCTCTCTGCCCTCTCCCTCTCTTTCTCTCTCTCCCTCTCTCTATCTCTCTCCCTCCCTCCCTCCCCCTCTCTCTCCATCTCTCACACACTATCTCTCTCTCTCTCTCTCACCATCTCTCTATCTCTCACTATCTCTCTTCCCCCTCTCTCTCTCTCTCTCTCTCACACACCCTCTCTCTCCCTCTCTCTGTCCCCCTCTCTCTCGCTCTCTCTCCTTCTCTCTCACACACCCTCTCTCTCTCCCCTCTCCCTCTCTCCCTCTCTCTCCCCCTCTCTATCTCTCTCTCTCACACCTTCTCTATCTCACCCTCTCTCTCAATCCCTTCCTCCCTCTCCCCCTCTCTCTCTCTCACTCTATCTCTCTCTCTCTCACTATCTCTCTATCTCCCACTCCCTCTCTTTCCCCTCTCTCCCTCTCTCTCTCTCACCCTTTCTCACCCTCTATCTCTCTCTCTCACACCCTCTATCTCTCTCTCTCTCTCGCTCTCTCACTCACTCTATCTCTCCCTGTTCTGTCTGCAGTGTGAGCCAACATCTGTAGTTCCTTCCTACAGATGGGGATCTTATAGAAACATACAAGATTATTAAGGGTTTGGACACGCTAGAGGCAGGAAACATGTTCCCGATGTTGGGGGAGTCCAGAACCAGGGGCCACACACACACACACAGTTTAAGAATAAAGGGTCGGCCATTTAGGACTGAGACGAGGAAACACTTTTCCACCCAGAGAGTTGTGAGTCTGTGGAATTCTCTGCCTCAGAGGGCGGTGGAGGCCGGTTCTCTGGATGCTTTCAAGAGAGAGCTAGATAGGGCTCTTCGATATAGCGGAGTCAGGGGATGTGGGGAGAAGGCAGGAACGGGGTACTGATTGGGGATGATCAGCCGTGATCACATTGAATGGCGGTGCTGGCTCGAAGGGCCGAATGGCCTCTACTCCTGCACCTGTTGTCTATTGTCTATTGTGTACCTGTAGCAGCCGGGTTTGGAGGGATACGGAGCCAAACGCGGGCAGGTGGGACCAGTGTAGCTGGGACATGTTGGCCGGTATGGGCGAGTTGGGCCGAAGGGCCTGTTTCCACGCTGGATCACTCTGTGACTCGAACCCAGCTGTGCTGGCTCGAAGGGCTGAATGGCCTCTACTCCTGCACCTGTTGTCTATGTTTCTATGTTACACCTTCTCTCTCCACGCTCCATCCCTCCTTCCCTCCCTCTCCCTAGGTTAATTGGCTTCTGTGTGAGATGTCCCGTGTGTCTGAAGAATTCTTCTCGACCCGAAACGTCGCCCATTCCTTTTCTCCAGAGATGCTGCCTGACCCTCTGCGTTACTCCAGCACTTTGTGCCGGTCCGAATCACCCGGCTTCAGTTCAGTTGCCTCAGAAAACCCACGCAGGTCGCGGGAAGAACGAGAGCCCAGAGTACCTGCGAGCGGCCATTACCGTAAATCTCCGAGTTCGAATCGGGGCAAAACTCAGGGGGATCTCTTGGAATGAACTCGCTGGAATGACCCGGTTGCATCGTGGCTTGGTTCGGCAACTCGAGCGCCCTGGAGCGGAAAAGACTCCAAAAAGCAGTAAACACTGCCCAGTCCATCATCGGCTCTGACCTCCCTTCCATCGAGGGGATCTATCGCAGTCGCTGCCTCAAAAAGGCCAGCAGCCTCACCAAGGACCCACACCACCCTGGCCACACACTCATCTCCCTGCTACCTTCAGGTAGAAGGTACAGGAGCCTGAAGACTGCAACGACCAGGTTCAGGAATAGCTACTTCCCCACAGCCATCAGGCTATTAAACCTGGCTCCGAACTCTGGACATTAATATCCCTCCATCTGTGATTTGCACTTTATCAGTTTATTAATTCATGGGCGTATTTATGTATAGAATTGCAGTCAATGCCTTCTATGTTCTGTTGTGCTATGCAAAGAAAGATTTTCATTGTCCTGTCAGGGACACATGACCATAAACTCTTTTGACTTTGACTTTTGACTACAGTGGGACAGGGCTTTAAAGCCCGATTAAAGATAGTCCGTGGGTCTCCAACGGGTTCGAATCGAGATGATAGCTCTGGACCGTTGTCGAGTTGGTTCATCTCTGGGTTTTCTCCGGGCGCTCCGGTTTCCTCCCACACTATAAAGACGCGCGGGTTTGTGGGTTCATTGGCCTGTGTAGAGATTGTAAATTGTCCCCAGTGTGTGTGTGTGTGTGTGTGTGGGATGGTGTTAGTGTGCGGGGATCGCTGGTCGGCACGGGCCCGGTGGGCCGAAGGGCCTGTTTCCGCGCTGTTTCTTTAAAGTCTGTAAACCAACGACTGCCAACTTGCATGCCTTTGGGATGGTTAGTTTAGTTTCGAGATCCAGCGCGGAAACAGGCCCTTCGGCCCACCGTGTCCGCGCCGACCAGCGATCCCCGCACACTAACACCATCCTACACACACTAGAAACATAGAAACATAGAAAATAGGTGCAGGAGTAGGTCTGCAGATGCTGGAAAAATCGAAGGTAGACAAAAATGCTGGAGAAACTCAGCGGGCGAGGCAGCGTCTATGGAGCGAAGGAAACGGGCGACGTTTTGGGTCGAAACCCTTCTTCATAGAAACATAGAAATTAGGTGCAGGAGTAGAGGCCATTCAGCCCTTCGAGCCTGCACCGCCATTCAATATGATCACGGCTGATCATCCAACTCAGTATCCCGTACCTGCCTTCTCTCCATACCCCCTGATCCCTTTAGCCACAAGCGCCACATCTAACTCCCTCTTAAATATAGCCAATGACCTGGCCTCAACTACCCTCTGTGGCAGAGAGTTCCAGAGACCCACCACTCTCTGGTAAATTTCTTTTATTAGAAGTAATCAATTTACAATAGTGTAAACATTATACAAACATCAACTTAATTCCATATTTTTTTAAATAACCCGTTGAAAGTTATTATCTTCTATTTTTTTAGGAAATAAAGATAAGGATAGAATAGTTTTAAATCAATAAGAGAGTGATTAAATAATAATTTGATTATATAAAAGAGAAACAGAAAATAGAGAAAGGAAAAAAGATTAACAAAAAGTGAAAAGATATTATATATATATATATATATAAATGAAAATCAACAAAATATATTGTATCTAAAACTATTACAAATAATAATATCAATGAAGACATGCCTATTAATCCTAGTATAAGAATATGTTATTCTCATCAAGTCCCGCTGGGTACCCACCGAGCTGTGACGTCAAGAACAGCCACTTCTCTAGATACTGTATATATGGAGACCATATTTGTTCGAAGGTATTATATTTGTCCAATAGGACAAATCTGATTCTTTCTAATTGTAAAGGCTCCAACATCTCTGCTGCCCACATTTTAATTGTGGGGGATAATGTTCCCTTCCAAAATTTCAATATGATTTTTTTCCCTATTATCAAACAGTAATCAAAAAAATTTCTTTGATTTCCTGTAAGTACTGAATTTGAATCCAAAATCCCAAGTATTAATAACTTTGGGTCTGGATCCAATCTAATTTTAAGAACCTCAGAAATAACCTTAAAAATTTCTGTCCAGTAGTGATTCAATTTGGAACATGTAGCAAAACTGTGTGTTAAATTTGCTTCTAAATTCTTACATTTATCACAAATTGAAGAGAGATTGGGAAAGATACTCTTTAATTTAGTTTTTGAATAATGTAATCTATATAATACTTTGAATTGTATCAATGTATGTCTGGCATTTAACGAACACCGATGTATTTGCTGTAAACTTTCTTCCCAATTTTCTTTTGTTATGGATAAACCAATTTCATTCTCCCATGCTTGCCGATATGTTTCAGTTGTTGGATTCTCCTTATCCAAAATTATGTTATATATATAGGCTATTAATTTTTCTGTATTTGGGTGCAAATTAAACAAATCATCTAATAATCCTGGTACTTTATTTTTATAATCTTGTGTGTTGGATTTTATATAATCTCTAATTTGTAAGTACCTAAACAAGTGTTGCGGAGACAATCCGTAGATATCTTGTAACTCTTGGAATAAAATAAATTTTCCTTTTCTATAAAGGTGCTCTATCCTTTTAATTCCTAAATCATCCCAATGTCGAAACCCTCCATCCAATATAGAGGGCTTAAATAATGGGTTATTCATTATTGGTAGTCTGAGTGAGAGATTATCTAGCTGTAAAGTCTTAACTATTTGTTTCCAAATACGTCTATTATTATTGTTATAAATTATAGGGTTATCCCTATAAATTTTTTTTTGTACTTCCTTTGGGGCAAAGAGAATCGAGCCTACATTATAAGGTAAACAATCTTCCTTTTCCATCTTTAACCACATTGGTTCATGATCCATATTTACCCACCAAAAATTCATATTCTCATCTCGGTCTTAAAGGATTTCCCCCTTATCCTTAAGCTGTGACCCCTTGTCCTGGACCTCCCCAACATCGGGAACAATCTTCCTGCATCTAGCCTGTCCGACCTCTTAAGAATTTTGTAAGTTTCTATAAGATCCCCTCTCAATCTCCTAAATTCTAGAGAGTACAAGCCGAGTCTATGCAGTCTTTGTTCATAAGACAGCCCTGACATCCCAGGAATCAGTCTGGTGAACCTTCTCTGCACTCCCTCTATGGCAATAATGTCCTTCCTCAGATTTGGAGACCAGAACTGTACGCAATACTCCAGGTGTGATCTCACCAAGACCCTGTACAACTGAAGTAGAACCTCCCTGCTCCTATACTCAAATCCTTTTGCTATGAATGCTAACATACCATTGGCTTTCTTCACTGCCTGCTGCACCTGCAGCACAATGGAATTCTTGCTTTGCTTCAGCACAACAGAACATTGTCAGCGTAAATAATACAGAACAGATCAGTGTGTCCATTCACCATAGAATATATATATATACGGAGACGAGGAAACACTTTTTCTCACAGAGAGTTGTGAGTCTGTGGAATTCTCTGCCCCAGAGGGCGGTGGAGGCCGGTTCTCTGGATGCTTTCAAGAGAGAGCTAGATAGGGCTGTTAAAGATAGCGGAGTCAGGGGATATGGGGAGAAGGCAGGAACGGGGTACTGATTGGGGACACACAAAAAAGCTGGAGAAATTCAGCGGGTGCAGCAGCATCTAAGGAGCGAAGGAGATAGGCGACGTTTCGGGTCGAGACCCTTCTTCAGAGTAGCCTCACTCATACTGATTGGGGATGATCAGCCGTGATCACATTGAATGGCAGTGCTGGCTCGAAGGGCCGAATGGCCTCCTCCTGCACCTATTGTCTATTGTCTATTGTCTATAACCATAGAATATATATATATATATATATATATATACACTATGGTATAGACAATAGACACATATACACACACACACATATATACACAGATAAAGTGCAATAGGCCTTTATAGTTCAAAGGTAGACAAAAGTGCCGGAGAAACTCAGCGGGTGCAGCAGCATCTACGGAGCGAAGGAAATAGGCGACGTTTCGGGCCGAAACCCTTCTTCAGAGTTCTTCTTTCGTGTGGCGTAGTGGCGTGCTGTGCGCGGGCCTAAAGTTGTCGGACAACTTGTTCTACTTGATCTCCCGTTTGTGCACCTTGTCGAGTTGATTGCATTAGTCGAAACAGGGCGGACAAAACACGCAAAGGTTGCAATCTCCCCACCCGTCTTCAGACTGATCATAGAAACATAGAAAATAGGTGCAGGAGGAGGCCATTCGCCCTTCGAGCCAGCACCGCCATTCAATATGATCATGGCTGATCGTCCCCAATCAATAACCCGTGCCTGCCTTCTCCCATATCCCTTGACTCCACAGCCCCTAGAGCTCTATCTAACTCTCTCTTAAATCCCATCCAGTGACTTGGCCTCCACTGCCCTCTGTGGCAGGGAATTCCACAAATTCACAACTCTCTGGGTGGAAATGTTTTTTCTCACCTCAGTCTTAAATGGCCTCCCCTTTATTCTAAGACTGTGTGGCCCCTGGTTCTGGACTCGCCCAACATTGGGAACATTTTTCCTGCATCGAGCTTGTCCAGTCCTTTTATAATTTTATATGTTTCTATAAGATCCCCCCCCTCATCCTTCTGAACTCCAGTGAAGCTTCGGGTCTGAAGACGGGTCTCGACCCGAAACTTCACCTATTCCTTCTCTCCAGAGATGCTGCCTCACCCGCTGAGTGAACGTGCAAACTCCGTACAGACAGCGCCGGTAGTCGGGATCGAACCCCGGGGTCTCCGGCGCTGTGAGGCAGCAGCTCTACCCGGCTGGGCCACCGTCCCGCCCGAACCCCCATACGGACACAGGGGAGAACACGTGTCCTGGATAGAGTGGATGTGGAGAGGATGTTTCCACTAGTGGGAGAGTCTAGGACCAGAGGGCACAGCCTCAGAATTAAAGGACGTTCCTTTACAATGGAGATGAGCAAGAATTTCTTTCGTCAGAGGTGAATCCATTGCCGTTGTGATAGACACAAAATGCTGGAGTAACTCAGCGGGACGGCAGCATCTCTGGAGAGAAGGAAATGGGCGACGTTTCGGGTC